>QEPC01014166.1:0-44106 GCA_003113815.1 Sphenodon punctatus | reverse complement strand
CGCTTACTCTTTTTTTAAACAAAAAGCCAGGCTGGGCAGGGTGGGTGGGGGGTGTCCCCCCTTCCACCCGCGCAGCCTGGGAGGGGGAGGGGGAGGGAATTTAATTTATTTCATTGGTTTCAATGGGGACACAGCGCCCCATTGAAACCAATGAAATAAATCCGGTACCGGTATACCGGATTTAAACCGGGAATCCAGTTTTTGGGGAACCGGTAACCGGTAAATCCGGTAACCGGTAATGGGCCCGGGGTCCCACCACTAGTGGATATTCTCTCACACATGTAGAAGCAACTTTAAAATGCAATTCTAGTTGCACTCCAAAAATGATACAGTAGAGTCCCATGTCTATTACCTGGAAGAAGCAAGGTAACAATGGGTCTGAGCCATGGTGCATGTGTGCACTGTGCCCAAGTTGCATGTGTGCCCCAAGCACAGGACATTAGTGAACCAAGTGCTCACTGTGCACAGGACGTGCATGCAATATATGCAAGTTCTGCACTTGGTGCATACACATTTTGCACTGGGTGGTGCATGCGGGTACCCTGAATCAGCCCTTGGGCACTCAACTTTAAGCATGGCAGTAGTCCTATGACTCAGTTTACTATCGTTTTTTTGGCAGTCGAAGCCATAACATTAAGAAGCATGTTTTCTTTGTAAATAACACTATTGCCGTGTGCAGTTCTGTGCAATATATATTTATCCATTAGCATGCCAAACAACAAAATGCTGACATTGATAGGTCAGTCCTCCACCACTAAACCCAATGGGAGTTTTGCCACTGGCGTCAATGGATTGTGCCCTTGGTATTTATACCCAAGTTCTTTTACAAACCTGTTAATTGACTTCCAAAAATTGTTAATTACTGGATGTTTTTTCAGACGTCTACAAGCCAATGAGGTCTAGCTAGTGTGATGAGACACTTTGTTTATGGCAGATTGTAGTTCCCAGAAAAAGAGCATGAAAGAAGCTGATTGTAACTGTACAATATTCATTGACAGACCAGTGAAAAAAACATTTTTGTGTCCAGTCATGGCTAATTGTTTTAAGATAATGGTGTTGGCAAAATACCAGAGATGATCCTATTTTCTAAGTCCCTGCATGAAGTGCTGCAAATGCTATGAGAGCATTGAAAAGTAAGACAGCAACAGTAAGTGTAAATCTGATACCTTAGCAGAAGATAGAACTACAAAGTAAATCAGATATTCCAAAAGTTACTTGAAGAAATAAAATACTAGAGCACAGTATTAATCTTTGACCATGATCCACAAACCAGCTTCAGTGGGGCTACTCTGGAGTAAGTGATTTGTGGATCACAGCTTTTATCTTTAAAATGTTTTATCTTACAAGCATGCAAACTAATTTGCTGATGACTTTTAACACTAATGTTTAAATATCTTTTTTCCAGGAGTCTTGCAAACAATAATCTCCAAACCCTCCCAAAGGACATATTCAAAGGCTTGGATTCTTTAACAAACGTGTAAGAAATTACAGATTTTTTATGTTTTTATTTTCAGACATTGGGATTAGAAGGACAGCAGAAACAGGCCATTGTTTATTAGTAATGATTGCAAAATATTAGAAAGTACATGGTTTGGGATTTTTGTTACATTAGTTTTTATCTCTCTTTTTCATTTCGTTGGTGGTTAAAATATACAAGATAGAACTAGCAGCAGCAGGACATTCTGGCTAGTAGCCAATATGGACGAAGGGTGAAAACCAATGTATAAGCGGGTGGAGGTGATAAAGACAATGGTGAATTATTGGCAAAATATGTTTTAATTTTGTAATATTTTCCCTGATATCAAGATGAAGGGTGTAATGAATAACCAAATAAGAACTCTGTGTGATCCTTATTCAATACTGGTTGAAATATAAGAAACAAAGGGTAGAAATAAAAGGACAGTTTTCCCAATGGAGAGAGGCAAAGAGAGGCTCAGTACTTGGGGCTGTGCTGTTCAACATAACAGTCTGTTTCAGGGGGGAAGATGAACCATGAGGTTTGAAGAGGATTCAAAAATATTCAAGATAGTTAAGTCTAAAGCAAACAGTGAGGAGATTCAACAGGCTCTCGTACAACTGTGGGGCGGCCCTCTGGAGGAAATTACAGATTTGGATCCATTTATGGATTGGTATCTGTTATTTCTGGATTTAATTACAGATTGCAATTACGGATCTGTATACAAATCAAATTTTTTTTAAAAAACACTAAAAAAATCATTGCACATGCGCAAAATGACCACTGGACTATTCTGCTCACGTGCACCCTTTTCTAAAATGGCGGCTACAGTATCACTGCAATTTTGGAAAAGGGCAGCCAGTCTGCACATGCGCAGTGGCCATTTTGTGCATATGTAGACCAGCTGCCCTTTTCAAAAATGACAGCAACACTGCCAGCGCCATTTTGAAAAAGGGTATGCATGTGCTGAATGGTTTGGTGGCCATTTCCGCATGCACAGTGAGTTTAAAAAAATTATTTATAGATTTAAAACCGAACTGCAACAGGTGTGTTGCCACTTTTGCATTTCGGTACAAATTAATCTGTAACTGTCCATTGCTGACCGTTATGGATTGATCTGAATCTGTAATACCTACCCCTAGTAACTGCCCAATAAAATGGGTGATTAAATTCAATATTGGTAAGAGTAAACTAATGTTTAAAATAAATAGGGGTCATATGAATGGGTGCCTATATTATAAGCTAAGGAAGCATATAAAATGTTACTGGTTAAGAAGAAAACTGCTTACTATAAAGAGCAATGGAACTCCCTTTTGGTCATATTAGAAAATAAAGACTTCCATGCGTTTTGGAAAATAGTGAATTGTGCCTGGAGTAATGGACCCATGTGTGCGGAACCCAAGATAAGTCAATCAGCCTGGACGGAACATTTCACAAATCTTTTTAACGACTCAGTTCCCTCTGATAGACTGGTGTCAGTGGATGATTCCTCTAATCTGCCTCCCTAGGAACCTGTTACCAGGAGGTGCAGGAGGCTATAGGCTCCCTGAAAAATGGAAAGGCTCCAGGGTCTGATTTTATTCCTGGGGAAGTTTTCAAATTCTTCCCAGACTGGTGGGAGGTTGCGTTGGCTAATCTTTTTACCTTGATTAATAAAACAGGCATGGTTCCTCCACTTTTGAAAGTGGGGGTTGTAGTGCCAATCTACAAGAAAGGTGACCGCGCCAATCCTAAAAATTATAGGCCCATTAGTCTACTGTGCATCATCTCTAAGATTTATTCCAAATTACTTCTAGGGAGGCTGACCAAATGGGTGATAGAGAACAATATTCTGGAGGATGAGCAGGCTGGGTTTCAGAGTTCTAAGAGCACAATGGACCATTGCTTTGTGCTTTCTCATTTAATTGAGAAATTTAAAGTTAAGTGGGTTAACCTTTACGCCATGTTCATTGTCTTCACTGAGGCATTCAACCTTATTAACAGGGAAAGGCTGTGGCATAAACTCACAGAGCTGTCAATTGACAGGCGACTTCTATCTCTAATATGATCCCTGTATAACAGATATTTCGCTGATGGTCCGCACTAACCTCAGGGGTACCTTGACTGTCCCAATTTCAACCACCCGCTGGGTTAGGCAGGGCTGCCTGTTGGCGCCTACTCTGTTTAATCTTTATGTAAACCATCTACTGGTCAAATTTCAAAATAATGATTACTATATGGCTCCTAAAATCAGGGACCACAGAGTGTCGATATTAATGTACACAGACGACACGTCGTTAATTATAAAAAAACAAAGGTCATGGTCTTTTCTAGATGTTTCAGGCTAGAATCATGGTACCTGAATAAGAACAAATTAGAACAGGTCTGTGTATTTAAATACATGGGGGTGATTTTTACTTACAATGGCACCTGGTCTATGCATCTGAGAGCTGTTAAACAAAAAATCACTTCATCCATTGTGCTGCTCCTATGGTTTCTTGGAGCTAAGGGGTGTAATTCAGCGGGCCCAGCACTTAAGATTTTTCAGGTGAAATTGGTTCCACAGATTTGCTTTGGTGCCCAGATATAGGGTCTTAGTAAAATGGTCACTTACTTTCTAGAGCCATTACAAAACAAATTTTTGCAAAGCCTTTTGGGAGCCCTGATAGTAACATCCCCTGCAATACTAGTACTGGAGACAGGGATGGGATCCCTGACATCCAGGATTAACAGATACATATTGCAGTATTGGCTGAAAATCTTTCATTTACCACTTCTGTCTCTCCAGAGACAGTGGGTGTTTTCAGACATGACGGGGCCAATTGGCCCGTCACAAAAACAATATATTCATCCCCCGCCGAGATGATCCCGTCACGCCCTAACAGACGTGCTGGGGGATCCCAGCAGGGAATCGGGGAAGGGGTGGGGCCGCGCGGCACAACGTGCGACCGCACGGACCCGGCCCCTCCACGCTCCCTGCCACCCGCCCTCTGGGGAGACGGGCGGCCGCTGCGGCCAATGTGGCCGCAGCGCTCGCCCACTTTGGCCACGGGCTGGAATCCCTGCGGGGATTCCGGGCCGTGGCCGCTGTCGAGAAGTCACGGCGGGGTTCATCACGGCGGGGAATCGCCTTCGCCACGTGGTGGCCGCCGGTCCCGCCGCTTTGGTCGCTCGCGTGGTGAAAGTGATTCCCCGCCGTGGTAACATCTGGGGGGGAGGGGAACACAGAAGTGCTGTGATCACAGCCACCACAGGGAATTGACTGTGGTTGACTGTGATCTCGTAATGTCTGAAAACACCCTCAGTCTGGAGAAGAAACCGAAGGCAGGTGGCCGTCAAAGGGATCTATGGTGGCCAGAAGTTCAACAAAAATTGGAAGTCTCATTAGATTTCTTTATGGAATATGTCCTTAAAGGAAGCTTCTAAGCTTATTAAACATAGAAATGATGACACTGAATTCCAGTCCTTAAGGGCTCAGGCCTCTATCTCTAGAATATCTTCAAGCTATAAATACTGGCTTCCTGACTAATAAGTTCCATCATAACTAGGAACAGTTACAAATGTAACCCTCAGGAAAGATTTTACTTCTCTAAGGCTTCAGGTAATAGCAACCGAAGTTTTATACGGTCACTATTCAGGTTTCCCATATAAGGATCATATGTGTATTTATGACTCTAATCGAGTGGAAGATCTGGTGCACTATCTTCTACAATGCCCTCTATATGCACGTCCCAGAGATCAACTATTTAAATTGACTAATGCTAGACTTGAGTGGCCTCCTCTTCGATTGTTGGTATACTTTCTCTCTGATAAGAGAGTGGAGGTGACAAATGCTGTAGCCATTTTTGGAGCGGCTGCTAATAGATTAAGAATTCGGCAGGTAAAATTGCAGGAAGGTCTTGCCCTTAAGGGGCTTTCATTATTAACTAAAGTATTTGCTTTATTTTCGCCCTTTGGGTTTGTTACAGTATGTCCTATTTATACGTGATTATTTACTATATGTATCTTTGTAAATTTTGTGTTATGTATAGTTGTCATGGCTAAACGCCAGTACAAATATTAATAAATTAATTCAAGAGGAAACTAATGCACACTGAAAA
This sequence comes from Sphenodon punctatus, assembly GCA_003113815.1. Lineage (NCBI taxonomy): Eukaryota > Metazoa > Chordata > Lepidosauria > Sphenodontia > Sphenodontidae > Sphenodon > Sphenodon punctatus. The sequence goes on along the minus strand of QEPC01014166.1, from coordinate 38,571 downwards.
ATAGCCCTAACTATCCATGTGCCCACATCTTGAACACTGTGTGAGTTTCTGTTTACCTCATCTCAGAAGAGAAGTGTGTGAAATGACTACTACTCCTTATCATTTCTATAGTGATAGGAGCTGTACGCAGTGCTATACAGATACATACAACATAAAGAGGGCCTGAGGCAGATGAAGCGAAAGGGTAAACAGTTAGAGCGAGGGTGGAGCTTGACTCACGCTGAATCCGATCAATTGCGGCATAGAACATTTTTGAAAGCCTATGCTGTGGCTGCGATGGTGGCGAAGAAGGCTTTCTTAGCTGTTATCATAGTGTCTGTGAAACCTCATCCGGTGGAGTTTTTCCAGATGGTGAGAGGTCTGGTTAATCCACCCTGTCTCCGCCAGGAATTGGAGTCATCTAATGCCCACTGTGACATTTTTATTGATTACTTTGCAGACAAAATAGCTCGTATTCACCACGACTTTGGCACAACTGTTTCTATGGCAGAGTCAGAGTTTGGGGCTGTGGAGGTCCAGCCTTGTCCTTTTTATTTAGATCAATTTCAGTCAGTATCATGTACCAATGCAGAGGATGTGCATGGAGCTCTGCAGGCCACCAATTGTGAATTAGATCCATGCCCTCCCTGGGTAGTGAAAGCCAGTCAGGAGATGTTAGGGCAGTTGCTAGCTGGGGTTGTCAATGCCTCCCTTCGGGTTGGACTCCCTTAAGATGGTGATTGTCAGGCCTCTAATCAAGAAACCATCCTTGGATGTTGACTCCTGTGCCAGCTTTTGGCCTGTCTCTAACCTTCCCTTTTTAGGGAAGATTATTGAGAGGGTTGTGGCACATCCGCTCCAGACCCATCTGGATGCTATTGGATTCCTGGACCCCTTTCAGTCTGGCTTTCATCCCAAGCATGGCAAGGAGACTGCACTTGTGGCCTTGGTCGATGTTCTACACTTGAAGATCGACAGAGGGAATTCCACCCTGCTGATCCTATTGGATCTATCAGCAGCTTTTGATACTGTTGATCATGTGGTGCTGTTGACTCAACTGTGGGACCTGGTGGGGGGGGTGCAGGACTGCTCTTCAGTGGTTTGCTCTTTCCTGTCAGGGAGGTCTCAGTGGGTGGTGATCAGCAATTCCTCATCATCGCCTTGTAAATGTGATCTCCCCTGTGGGGTCCCACAAGGTTCCATCTTGTCCTCCCTCTTGTTCAATGTGTATATGAAGCCTCTGGGTGAAATCATTTTGAGATTTGGAGTGAGGTGTCATCAGTATGGTGATGAAACCCAGCTCTACCTCTCTTTTTTATCTGACCCCAATCGTGCAGTCTCGATGCTTACCTGTTGCCTGTCAGCTGTGGGGGACTGGATGAGGGTGAGTCATCTGCGGCTGAATCCTGACAAGACTGAGGAGATCATGGTTGGCTGGCCTTGTGATTTGGGGGGGATTGGGACCCGCATTACTGAAGGGGTCCAGCCCTCCCTAGTTACTCAGGTTCACAACTTTGGAGTGCTCCTGGATCTGTCACTGCACCTGGAATCTCAGGTGGTGGTGGTGGGCAGGAGTGCTTTTCACCAACTCCATCTGGTGAGAAGGCTTCATTACCTGAAGGCTAGACTACTGCAGTGCACTCTATATGGGTCTGCCCTTGAAGACTGTTCAGAAGCTGCAGCTGGTGCAGAATGCAGCAGCCTGGTTCCTTACGGAGGCGGGTTACTGGCAGCACACCGGTGCTCTGGAATCTGCGCTGGTTGCCTATGGTCTTCTGGGCAAAATTCAAGGTTCTGGTTTTGACCTTTAAAGCCCTAAACAGCTTGGGACCCGCTTATCTAGCAGATCGCCTGGCCTACCATGTCCCACTGCAGCCTTTGCGGTCAGCCAGGGGTGCCTTTCTGGAGGTACAGGTTTTTAACCTGGTGGTTCATTTATGTCCGGGCTTGACTGCCTTTAGGAGGCAGTTCAAAACTGTCTTATTCATGAGGGCATTTAGCAGTGGGGGTTAGGGGAGGGGGNAGAAAGAGCAGGGTAAAAATTAATTAATTAACTAATCAAATAAATAAACACAGTCCCTGCTCCAAGGAACTTACCATCTAATCAAGACACAAAAACATTGGGTGCTCACAGACGTGATGGGTGGCTTGCATCCCACCCAGGGAAGGGCTACCCCCAGCGAAGTGCAATCCGGTCGTGGGAACAAACGTCCCTATCAGCTGACCGGGCTCACAGGGGCAGGGAGCGATGTGTGGCTGCTTGACCACGCCCCTGCACTCCAGGCATTGCCCCATCCCACCTGACAGGCAGCCATGTCTGGTTGCCATAGCAACCCCCAACACCAGGGCAAGCCAGTGCTGGGAACACACATTCCCTCCTGGACTGGTTTGCCCAGTTGGGTCGCAGGCGGACACAGACTGTGGGTCCACTTTGTTCCAAGCCCACATTTCCGGCCCAGCCACCACACTGGGTGTGGTTTATTCCGGGCCCAAGTTCAAGGTCATGGCCAGTATGATATCTGTTAACACCTACATACAACTACAAATAAGAGTCTTCCTATGAATAATGGACTACAGGTTGCAGATATTCAGTAACTTTATTTATTTCACTGAAAATGGTTGAAATCAGCAAGGCTATGATATGGACAGTGCCTGCCTGGTTTCATGATGTAAAAGTGATCTCAAAGAAGTGGGCCTTTAGGTGGGAACTGAAGATGAACAGGGAGTTGGCCTGACCCGCCAACTTGGGAAGTTTGTTCCAAGCATACGGTGCAGCAAGATGGAAAACATGGAGTTGGGAGTTGGCGACAGAGGAGAAGGGCACAGATAAGAGCATCTTGCCTGATGAACGGAGGTCATGAGTAGGGGTGTAGGGGGAGATAAGAGAGGAGAGGTACTGAGGAGCTGTAGAGTGAAGACACTTGTAGGTGAGTAGGAGAAGTCAGGACTGGGCCTTAGGGATTGCAGGGCCCAGGGCGGGGGAGAAATGTGGGGGCCCCTTCTGCCACCGGCGGTCAGCTGGCCTAGGGGCACTCCCTGGCTCAGGGGGCACTCCCCGGCTCGGTCTGGGAGCACTATACTCAGGCCTGGGCATGGGGATGGGCGGAGGGGGCTGGGAGTGGCCGGGAGCTGGGAGAAGCTTGAGCATACACCCCTTAAGCACTTCCCCTCCCAACTCCTTTCCAACCCATGCAGCTTGTACTAATTTTGAAAGTTGCCTGTGGGAGGGAAAATGCTCCCTGTCCCTGATCTATAAGATTAAGAATGTTGTGAAGAAAGTGAATAGGAAATTGTTATTTATCCTTTCTTATAGTACAAGAACTACAAGAAACTATCAGGCAGATTAAATTAATGGGCAACAGGCAGGGCAGTTTAAAGCAAACAAAGAAAGCACTATTTCCCACAATACATGATTGGTCTGTGGAACCCATCGCCATAGGATAGTAATATAAATGGATTTTCAAAAGGATTAGACAAATTCATAGAGGATAAATCTATACATTTTTGTTATTGAAGACACCCATCCTACATGCATCCAAACACCTGTCTGAGGCAACACGGGGGGTGCGCACTCCTGTGACCCATGCACCGTCCACCCATGGCCTCTCATGCAGCATCAGAGAAAAAGCCAGTATGTTCAGAGCGGGGGCAGGAAAATCCATGTGTGGGGACGTCCCCACACGCATCCCTGGCTCATGTGAACCAGACCACACATCCACCTAGGAGATGGGTTCATCAGCACCACAGAGAAACAGTGCTATGATGGCCAGAGCAGCACAGCAGCCACTCACGAACCAGTCCCCCACACCCCGTCCCACTCACAGCCCGACCAGGAGTCCTTAAAGGACACGTGCAAAATGAAACTCACAGGGGATGCAATCCCACATCTTCCACAGCTGCAGAATGCAGGACAGATCCATCGCCATGGAGAACAGCATCAGTGACAACCAGGTAAACAAGCAGGAGCCTGGGGAGGGGCAGGTGCTGTACAGAGCAACCACAGAGGGAGAGCAATAAGATGACAGCTGACAGTTATGTTGTCCCTTGACAGGGGAGTACCAGCACAGCCCCCACTGGGAGACCATCCTCCTTGCGGGCCCCAGCCATAAAGACTGCAGCCCCCAGTGACAGCCAGGTAAGTGAGCAGGAGCCCAGGGAGGGGAGGAACCAGTGCTGTATGGAGCAGTCATAGAGGGACAGTTATGTTGTCCCTTGACAGGTGAGTACCAGCACAGCCCCACTTGGAGACCATTCTCCTTGCAGGCTCCAACGTACAGGCTACACCCCCACCCCCCAGGCCCTGCACCCAAGGGTGTGGCCTGGGCTGAGGGGGAGACCAGGACCTTCATCCACCTGTGGGGGTGTGGGAGGCCAAAACAGAGAACAGACCAGGCCCGGCAATGGGGTTGCAGAAGGAGGTTGCCCCCTCTTGTCCCCCAGCCATGGTTTCTGCAGCAGCCACCCCCTGCAGCCCAAGACCTCCTGGTCCCCCTTCCCGCTGCATGCCATGAGCAGCAGTCACCGTGGTCATCCCAGCCGCAGCAAGAGCCAACCCAGATACTGTCAGCTGCCACTGCCCACACCCTAGCAGCCAGAGGAGAGGCCAGCCCAGGAGGAGGAGAAGGTGGAGGAAGTGGGGCTGAGCGCTCTAAGAGGGCCAAGCAATCCACTGCCCAGCGAGACCATAAGTCTGGCCATGGTGGTGGATGAAAGAAAAGGGGAGCTGGAGGGTGCACAATGTAAATATGTTAATCTGTAAATAAAATAATTACCTTGCATAAAGCATTCCTGTTTCCATTTGCATCCTTGGGCTGGTTGGATGGTGCAGATTGGTCAACACAGCCAGTGTATTGTAGTGCCTATGGATGGTATGGATGGGCAAGGGGCTGGCATGGGGCAAAGGGACCCAAGGAAGGGGACTCGGCTGTGCCATTGGTAGGCTGCAAGGGGTTCACCAACGTTTCCCAATGAGGAGCAATAGCAATGCTGTCAGGATACATTGCCATATCGGCCATGGTATAACAGTAAGACCATGGCTGGTTGGAACAGATGGGGCAGAAAGTTATCAGGGCACCAGGGTGTGTAGTTGCAGATTAGAAGAGATACAGTGGACTACATTTTGGGCCAGAAAGTGAGGCTAGATCTCTGTCACGGAGACAGGGAAAGAACAGGGAAAGGGAGACCAAGAACACAAGGAATGCACTGCACACACACGGACGAATACCTCCTGGTCCTGCTCTGCAAGGGAATACTTGTGAAGATAGCCCGTCAGGATAGTGTGGTGGCCCTTAGATCCCAAAGGGATCAGGCTGCTCTCATCATTGGGTGCAGAGCAGACTCGGCAGGAGGATATCCCCCAACACTCCTGAGCCTCAGCGCACACTACAATCCACAGGGGAAGGGATGCTTCGTGAAGGGAGGGGAGAATTGCAGGGCGAGGGAGCTGGGTTCGGGGGAAGGGGAAAAGGGATAGGGCTCTCAGTCCAGCAGCGGAACACAACCCAGGAAGGGCTCACACTCCACACGTGCACCACACACTCACTCAGACACTCTGGGAAAAACACACGGTTGCACCCACTCACAATACTATAGCACACAGATAGGAATCACACAAAGACAAAACAAGAATCAACTTAGGGTGCTTTTAAACGATCCCGATCACAAGCGGGATACCAAAAGCACGGTATGCCGCATCTCCCCCCCGCCTTCCTCTCTACGATGCGTCTGATGTTCAGAAGAGCATCAGACCCGTCACAGAGACTATGTGCACATGCACGTCCTTCTGCACGTGCGCTCTTGAAAGGGGACCCGGAAGTGTGGCTAAAAGCCAGCACATCGGCAATCCGCGTTGGAGGGGGAAGGATCGCTGGGCCGGCCTAACGCGGGGAAGATCCGGCTTCAAAGCAGGTCAGACTTTTAAACGAGCACAAAGAAAGGCGCATGATCAAAGGATCAGCTGAGTTTCTTGTCTCATTTAAAAGCGCCCTTAGCTTTCACAGGGGGCCAGCTTCTCAACGCTCTGATTACCAGGGCTGTGTGTCTCACAGTGCTGGGGTTTTAAACATCCTGCCCTGCCCCCTTGCATGCTCGCAGCCGCGCGGAACGTCACACCGCCGGCCGGCACGCATTGTCAGCTGATGCAGAGGGCGAAGGCTCCGCAACGCCTTCTTGTTCTTGGGTTGCCCTGGCAACCTGCTGCTGAGCTGGGATCTCCGGGGTTGCCGTAGTCTCTGTTGCTGCGTGCAGTGCTACGAGTCTTGCACCAGCGGAGGAAGCAGTCAAGCGGCAAACCCCGGTGCCCTGGTGCCCCACCCCCACCCCGGCCATGTCCCTGCATGGCAGCTCTGACAGTCTCAGGGGGACCAGGTGTTAGTAGGCATGGGGATGGGTTCAAAGAGGGAGTGACCTAGCAGAATGCTTACCATACAGCTGATATGGAGCCATATCCCCCCACACCAATCAAAGTGTACCTGATAGGTGGGTTGGAGGAACACCATAAACCATCAGTTTCTAGACTGCACAGGAAGCAAGCCCTCACATTCCATGCAGTCAAGCCTAACTCTGTTGCTCTGCAGAGGCATGAAAGTACACAGACAAGCATGTGCCATGGTAATGCATACAATTTATTTACAGATATATACAGAACCTAATGTTGTTTTCACGGGGAGGGGAAGTTCAGGTAAGTGCCTGATCCCCTTGAATTCAGGCTATGAGTAACAAAGGGCATCCCAGTTCTTCTGAGCCATGAACCATTCTACTCCACCATGGCCCTGCAGGTACAGGGGCACTGGCTTTGTGGACTATGATGGGAGGGATCGATCGAGGGCTGCCCACCTGTTTCACAGATGTTGTGGAGGATGCATGCAGCAATAATCAGCATGGGGGCCTTGTCCAGCTGAAACCCATTCCAGTTCCCCAGGAGGCACCAGCGCATCTTGAGGACCCCCAAAGGTATGCTCTACAATATAGCAGGTGGAACGCAGGCATTGATTAAAGAGCTCCTGTTCCAGCATATGGGCCATGGCATATGCTTTCATGAGCCAAGGCATGAGTGGATAGGCAGAGCCACCTATTATCACAGGGTCCCTCTATGCGCTCTATGACATTAGGTGATATTTCCCCCATGTACATACTGGCATATAACAGGAACAGGCGAAGGATCCGTGCATCATGGCTTTTTCCAGACACCCGGGTGAAGACATCCACAAACAGAGACCTCTGTGGTTCACTACCGCCTGCAGAGCCACAGAGAACTGTCCCTTCCTATTCAAATAAGAGGGGGGATGGATAATAAGTATGTGTGTCCCATCTATAACCCCGATGCAGAGTGGGAACTCAAGAGCAACAAAGCCCTCCATTACCTTCTCTGGATTATGTAGCTGTATCACACGCTCCACGAGGACATCAACGATGGCTAAGCACACCTCGACCAGGATGCATGCTATAGTTGAGGCGCATGGAACAGACAGCTTTTGTTCCCCTTCCTGCAGTGGTCCATGACGCCCTTGGTTTGGTTCCACGTGCCCCTTGTGGTGCCATAGATGTGTTTATATACCGGTCTCGGGGCATTCCCCTTGGGCAACACCAGTGTGACCCTACTCTCCGATCTTCCTTTACAGTGCATGAGATCTGGCTGCAGCAGGAGTAGAGGCAGGACCAACAGCTCCTGCTGAAGATCTCCTGGCACTTGTACAAACTGTCTCGCACTCAGAGAGCCAGATGGAGCCACGCCCAGGGCAGGCACCCGTGCATACCGTGCTTTTGGTATCCCTTTTTCTCCATTGTTGTTTTCTGGTTTAATAAAGCTGACATATTATTGCCTAATGTGCTGCTCATGTGTTTTCCCCCTGGGTTTGTTCTCTTCTCCTCAGCCATGCATGGGGTTCTGATGTCTATCCCTGTGGCTGCACACACACCCCCGCCCCCAAACATGGCCAGGTGTTCCTATATCACTAAGGGACCAAGGTTACTCTCTGTGATAAGCTCACCGCGGTGAGGCCTCCCAGCATTCCTGTATGGGGGTCTGTGGTTCCATTATCTGGCAGCGTTGTGGCACAGCTGATCTGGTTGCAGGCACCCTGTTGAGCTTATATTGGCCTCCCATCCCCATGGGGCACTCATTACTCTGTGGCTGTTGCATGTCTGACATGTCCCAGGTCAGTAGCTCTCCATCATGTAGTTGAGCGGGTGCTGTGGTTTGGGATGTCTGTGCAACCATGACCCTTGGTGAGTTGTGCCTTAGGGATTATGTGCAACTGCTGTTGGTGGATCCCTTGCCCACGTGTGATGGGTATGACATGCTGTTGCAGAGTCTTTTGCTCCTGGGACATCACTGTGATTGCCAGTAGAGTGTGAGTGAGTTGAGGTTCCGTGCTCTGGGGCCTGCTGGGGATGAGCCTCCGGTGGGACTGCTGCTACTGTGGGAGGCAAGTGAGAGCATTGCTTTACAGGAGATTTGTAGCCTCCAGGAATTTTGCCTGTGCCTTTTGGAAGGGGGCCCTCACTGCCCATCACCTTTGTGACTGTCCTGCTGCATGCTCAGGGTTATCAGAGAGAATGGCACAAGTGCCAGGATCACATGCATGAGTTGCAATTACTCACAGCCCTGGGGGTTTCATACTGACCAGGAAGCCTACTGCAGCGGAGGTGATTGTCCTGTATGAGATTTGGACCCAGGGAAATGTTCAGATCGCTCTGGGCAGCAAAGATCACAATGACCTGAACTTCATGGTGGATTGACATATGTGGGCATGAGGGTACCAGAGAGGGCTGTTTGCATGGGCAGTGTATGTGGAGGGTGCGGGGTTTCCAACTCTGGCTCCGCTTTTGGAACAAAGCTCGGTGACTGTGGCCCCCCTCTGTCTCTCGTGTTCCTGGGGGGGGGGGGAGTTTCTGCTGGATTAATGTTGACCTTGGACTGCGCTGTCCCAGTCCTTCTGCTGTGAACACCCTCCCCGCAGGACATCACACTATGAATCATCTGTGTGCATCATCCTGTTTGTGGCATGGGGTTCATCACCCCCACTCCAGCAGCCGTGAGCTCCCTTGGAACGGGGCCCAGTGTACTGTCAGCCTTTATGCTGGACTCTGTGCTGTGTGAGGTATGTGTTTGGGACTAGATTGTCATCCTGGGGGGCGGGGAGGGGATTGGTGTTTGACTTTTTCGACTGCTGTTCCATTGGTCTCCCTGATGCATTCCCCCTTGTGTTCCTAAGCTGCCTGTGGATTGTATGACATGCCCAGGGATTTCATGTGTTGTAGTCTGGTGCCCTTGTAGCTGGTGGACAGTACCAAATACCGCAGCAGTTGCATAGGTCCCCCTTCCCCTGTCCCTCCTCCCCTGCCCTCCTGGATTCCTGCTGAGGGCAGGCGGAAGCAGCTGCAGTGGCTTCAGTTGCTCACAAATTGCCATGTTTTCATGTCGTGTGATGGGGGCGTGTTGATGTGGGGGCTGGGCGGTTCTTGGCCCGGCCAGTGGCATGGCTGTCCGGTGAATTGTGGTTGGGGCAAATGGGTGGGTGAGGGCCTGGTGGCTGGGGGCCATGGACTCCCTGGGCACCGCTCATTTGAATTCATCCCAATTTACTCCACATGCATGGGTGCTCCGTGGCTGATCCACCCAGTGGACATGGACACCCCCACCACTCCAGACATGCTCGTTTTAAAATGACCTTAATCACAGAACCTTGCTAGAAATTTTGGTTCATTTGGTTATCACTCATGCCCCCTAAGTCTTTTTAAAAGTTACTTCTTAGTGATCTCCACAATACAGTCCCTCATCCTGCAAGAGTGATGTCAATTTCTCTTAATAGCATGAACTTGAATTTGTCTGTATTAAAACATACGTTTGTCAGTTTACCAAAGTGTCCAGTATGTAAGTGACTGGCACTGTCTGCAACCCTTCCAGTGGGAAAGTTCCCACTGAAGATGGTGCACCCTGAATGTAGTATGGGACACAACCTTACAGCTTCCTGGAGCACTAAGGGACTGATCTGGCCAGCTTGCCAAGTGATACACTGACCCAATATCCTCCAATAGTAACTCTTTGCCTGATATCAACAGGTTTTGTTATCTTCTACTAGGTTCCCAGCATCGTTTTGTTTCTATGGGGTTCACAAAACAGTAGGGGACATTAACACTTCATTAATCCAGCTGGAGAAAGATAGCATGGGTGTGGGTGCATTTGTGTGAGAGAATTCTTTAGCTGCTGAAAGAGACTGTGGCTACCTCCACTTGGGATCCTCACGTACAAATGTGTACACAGAGCCTCTCACATACTTTTCCCCACCTCAGCCCCAAAGTTAGTCAGTGTGCTATTACAAATTTTCATATAAATAATACATAAATAATAATAATTTCATAATAAAATAATAAAAATAATAAAATAATAATAGTTAATAAGTGCAAATTCATGCAAATTAGGGTGGTGTGAAGTGTACTTATTTCTCTCCATCAAATGTTGGAGGGTATGTGATCATAACCCCTGAGGTGGTGGTGTGGAGGGACAGCATGACAAAGACCCTACTTATTCCCCATGCAAACCATATAATTTTTGTTTACAATCACTGGGAACTTGTGCTGCTACAACATGCGCTCAGGCACAGAAGTTTGCTATGTTGAGTGTTACCAAAATGGCTCAAAGCTCCTCCATTCAGCCATTACAGTTCTACCGCTACACAGTGGGTCCAAATCCTGCAAAGCATTTGGTACCAGAATCCACTGAGTGCTAAGTACCTTCAGGACTCATTGAATTAAATGGGAATTGTCAGTACTGCTTTGTTCTAAAAAGTGCTAAATATCTTTGATGATAGGCCCATGGTTTAGTCCAAAGGGAGTTCCGATTATAGCTTGTATTGCAGAACCAGATTCTAAGTGACAGTATTCTGTCTAGAGAAGGAAGAAGAGATGAAAAGAGGAACAAATAAATAAATAACCACCTAACCCCAAACCACCACCAGATTGGGACATGGTTATTGGGAGTTTGAGTACGTGCAAATTTGGGGATATCAGCTGCTTTCTGTAAAGCTGATAATTCCACTGATCACCAACCATAACTGGATGGGGGAAATGCAGTGACGATGGGTCTCTCTGACCATAGCCTGTCTTGGTATCTTTAATATAATTTAGCACATTTTAGGTTTTGCAGATACTTTTAATGAACAAGAGGCTTTATCTTTATTGATTCGGGACAAATTAATTCATGAAAGTCTAATGTTTTAATGCTTTTCAAAAGATGTACATTTTATAAAAGTACTGTTTATTCTGTTCTAATTGGCTATTGTATTGCTTTGTCAAGCAGAAGATAATTAATCATTTTTAATATAGTTGTATTGCACATGTGGATAAATTGGGTTTTCTTCTAGGGATCTTAGAGGAAATGCATTTAACTGTGACTGCAAGCTGAAATGGTTGGTGGAATGGATGAGCAGGACTAATGCAACAGTGGAAGATATTTACTGTGAAAGTCCGCCGGAGTATAAGAAGCGTAAAATCAACAACCTCTCTCCGAATGAATTTGATTGCATCATTACAGGTAATGTGTTTCAAATGGATTCCCTTCATGATATTTAAGCTGTGGATATGCCTTCTAATGGAAGGTCCAATTCTCCAGTCAGCTTGCAGATGAAACTCTTATGGAATCCAATACATATTCCTTCATGTTCAAGCCTGACAGAAAGTATTTTCTGAAGTCTGATTCCGTAATCTGTACTCAAGCTTTGTTATATATTTATGTCCCATATTTATTCTGGAACATTAATATATAACGACCAGCAAAAACAGAACTTACAACTGATATAATGCAATGACCTTTTCTGTTTGGCAAGAATCAAATGTTTAAATGCTGCTTTATTAACTGGACAATTACATTACTGCTTTTAAAAAAAATAATCAGTATCTATTATATGTTATTTTAATATAGTGAGAAATTGCATTAAAAGTGCTACTTTTGTTATCATGTTTTATGTGCTTTTGCAGACTTCGATGTTTTCCGACACCTGCCATATCAGTCCCTTTCAGTGGATACTTTTTCATACATGAATGATTAGTTTGTGGTTATTGCCCAGCCTTTTACTGGAAAATGCATTTTTCTTGAATGGGACCATGTAGAAGGGACCTTTAGGAACTATGACAACATTACAGGTATGAATAATTCATATCAAACAACATTACACTACTGGAGCTAAAAGCCAGTTCTTATGTTCTTTCTAATTTTTCTTTCTATAGGTACTTCAACTGTTGTGTGCAAGCCCATAATTGTTGAGACTCTCCTGTACATCATTGTTGCCCAGCTTTTTGGAGGCTCCCATATTTATAGAAGAGACTTTTCTGCAAATAAGTTTATAAAAATTCAGGATATTGAAATTCTCAAAATCCGAAAGCCCAATGACATTGAAACTTTCAAGATTGGGAAAGACTGGTACTTTTCTATTGCAGACAGCTCAAAGGCTGGTATTACCACTGTTTACAAATGGAATGGAAATGGATTTTATTCTGATCAGTCTCTGCATGAATGGTACAGAGATACTGATGTGGAATATCTTGAAATAGCTGGTAAACCACATTTAATTCTGTCAAGTAGCTGCCAACAACCTGTGGTATACCAATGGAACAAAGGAACAAATAAATTTGTTGAGCGTATTGATATCCCAAATATGGAGGATGTGTATGCAGTGAAGCACTTCACAGTGAAAGATGATTTGTATATTTGTTTAACAAGATTTATTGGTGATTCCAAGGTAATGAAATGGGAAGGTTCATCATTTTTGGAGTTACAAAGAATGCCATCACGAGGGTCAATGGTATTCCAGCCCCTGCAGATAAATAATTATCAATATGCCATTCTTGGAAGCGATTATTCTTTTACTCAAGTCTACTATTGGGAGACAGCAAAAGCAAAATTTGTAAAGTTCCGGGAATTAAACGTACAAGCACCAAGGTCTTTCACACATGTTTCTATCAACAAAAAAGATTTTCTCTTTGCTTCAAGTTTCAAAGGAAATACAGTGATTTATGAACATATCATAGTTGACTTGAGCGCATAACACTCCTAATTCTGAGCTCACCATCAGACTTTGTACCATAAGTGAGCAAGATGAACTAAATGCATGATGATTCTCTTATCCTACTTCCAGATGAATGCCTTTAAAAGTTGAGATTGCTAGAACATGGTATTACTAGTATCTTCATCTTCAAATGTCTAGTCTAGTGATGTTGGAAGTTGCAATTTTTTAAACAAAAAGAAATTAAATTGTTAACTGTTCTTTGCATCCACAACTTGTAAATATATGCGCAACTGCATTTCTTGCTAGGAGGGGGAAAATATGAAGATGTACTTTTCCATTTATTTATTCACTTGTTTGAAAACAACTGCCAAATAAAATGTTTACATTTTCTGTCTTTCACATTCCAACTATGATTCTTTACAGGTGATCATTTTTATGTGTGTATATATTGTACATATACATAATGCACACCAGAAGTTATGCTACACAAGACAATGTTTTTATTAAGTGTTGGCATTAAGTTTTATGAATCACAAGAAAAAAGTCCAAGGGTAATTTCAGATGTTACGAAATTGCTGTTAACCACACTGAATCCCAGTGGATCCCGTGTGGTGGCAGTGATCCTGTGAATGTCTGTGTGGCCCCCGCCAGATGTTCACCACAGTGAATCCCTTGCGGGGGTCACAGCTAACCACGGTTCTGGACCTGCGGCCAGCCGCAGGTCCAGAACCGTGGTTAGATTGGCCACGATCTGGGATGGGCCAAAAGTAATGTCTGTTATCTTTGGCCCATCCCAGATTGTAGCCCCAACCACTGTATGGGATTGGGCGCAGCGGCCGCATTGGCAGTGGCACCCGCTCGTCTCCCTGAAGGCGGGCGGTTGAGGGAGCGCAGGGGAGCGGGGCTGTGCGACCACACGTCGCATCACACAGCCCCACCCCCTCCCCGATCCCTGTTAGCGATCAGGACGGCATGTCTAAAGGATGGCCAGTCTGATCATGGACCGGGATCCGAGACGGATCCCGTTCCAGGGTTCAGCGTGGCGGGTCGAACGGCCCGTTACGTCTGAAAATACCCCAAGTGATTTTATACATATCATCAGAAATCCATACACTTGTTTTGTACAGTAGCCACCATGGCAGGATTTTGAACTCAACTGAAGCCCCACTGGCTCCAGTCATACTTCACCTTAGCATACAGAACGGGTACACTCACATGGCTTTTACTGGGGACTTTGCATTATGGAGAGTTGAGCATACTTTTTTTTAAAGTAATATATGTAGAAATCAAAAGAATAAGGGCTTATTATCTTAGCCTTCCTGCTTCTCTTCAGGATCACAAGTACAATAACATTGTTCAGTACATCAGATGAAACTACAGCTTGTTGGTTTGATGGTTTAATCTTCTAAAAATGTCTTTGTTCTTCCAATTAAGAACAAAAACGAAGTCCATCTGAGTGTAATTAGCTGAAGATATTTCATTGCTATCCTGCACTATCGCTGAATAGCAGGCATTCTCTAGCATCAGTGAGTTTTAAATGGAATGGAACAAATTCAGAGCAGATGTGATTTCACCAAAGATGACCACTCTGAAATTGCACCAGTTATGAATTTGCCTCAGCTCTAAATCCTTTAAAAAAGAGAGACTAATCTATCTCTCAATTTTAATAATGTATCGTGTATAATTTGTGAGACACTACTGCTCACATTTTGAGCTATTGTTGAGGAGCACCCATGCATTTTATCTCCTGTGTAAAAACGTAGGAGGCTCAAACTTGCAAACGGGTGGGCATTTCCCAGCCTCTGGGGAGTTAGTTCAAACACTTGCAGGATATTGTGTCAATAATCAATAATGTCTGTGACATTTTGAAATCTGAGCTCTTGTAATGCTCTTCATGGAACATTCCTATTGGCAAATTGATTTTTCCTAAATGCAACAATTTTGACTTTTAATGCTGTGGTATGTTCTCTAGGATGTGGAATGGGAATTGCCTGAAAACATTATTTTAAACTATTAGTTAAGTAACCAATTTGTGGGCTGCAAAGGGAAAAACAATGTATAGACAGCCTTTATGATTATGTATGGTCCTTTTTAAATGGGCCGTGGTGCAAGGGTGTGTGTATGTGTGCAGCAGTTCGTGTGCGCTGCATGGGGGGAGGCTGTAGACGGGCGCACCCCCACCCCTCATACATCCCCACGCACAGAGGCACCTCCTTTTTTTCTGGTGTCTCCATGTGTGAGGATGTGTGGAGATGCGTGTGTGCAGGAGCACGCACACCCACCCCTGTGGGATTTACACGGGTGGCAACCCGTGTTAAAGGGCCTATGTATGACTGAGGTGTCACTGAAGCACAGAGAATCTCAAACAATGGGTTATGGCCATAAGTGATGTTGTGTCATCTGCAGACGAGGTTGTCAGTGTAACTGGTATTTGATATACAGTGTTTGTTGTTGTAGAGGGTTGCAGAATTATATTTAAGTCTCAAAATGGGGTCAGGCAGAGAAAACCTCTGTTCTATCACACACTTTAGTGTTCTTTTTGTTTAGCATTTATGGTTTCATAGGCATTGAAAAAAGCTGAATTCTAACAACAGTACTGATTCTTTGACTAGTGCTCATGGATCAACAATAATGTAATTCCAAGAAACACTTGGCCAAGGTAAACTCTGTTGTAACTTTATTGCCTTCAACAGAATTACACCAGAGATGCACTTACCCAGGACATTTAAAAATATTTCATGGTTTAGTGCAAGAGAAACTTATTTACAGGTAGTTTAGGTGTGTGTTTGGATACCCATAGGGAGTTATTTATTTTATTTATTTATTTATTTATTTATTATTTTTCAATGCTTTCATACTGCCCTACTCACTGTACAGTGACTCAGGGTGGTGTACAACCAGAAATAAACAAGTACAATATACAAAATACTCAACTAAAACCAACAACAACATTGAAACTCAGAGTAAAAATCAACTTAATCCCTCCCATATCCCTCCCTCCCCGCATCCCCTTCACCGAATGCCTGGTGAAAAAGCCAGGCCTTACACTGTCTGTGAAACGTGGGGAGGTCCCAGGAGAGTCGGATCTCTGCTGGAAGGGAGTTGCAGAGTTGCGATGCCGTCACCGAGAACATCCGTTCAAATGTGGCCCCCCCCGGAAAGCCCAGGGGACCTCTAGCAGGGTGCCCCCGGAGGACCGCAGGGGTTGATCAAGAACATGGGGGGGGTGAGGCATCAACACCTTGAAGTGAACCCGGAAGACTATAGGCAGCCAGTGCAGGAAACGGAGCACCAGTTTAATGTGCTTGTGGCAGCCCATTCTGGACAGGAGATGGGTCAACACATTCTGCACCAGCTGGAGTCTCCAAATTGTTATCAAGGGTAGCCCCATGTAGAGCGCGTTGCAGTAGTCAAGCCATGAGGTGATGAACGCATGGATGATGGTGGTTATGAGGCTTTGTCTTTCAATATTCATCTCTAAGAATTGTACGTGTATATATTATGTAAATACTAAATTTGTACCCTCTGTAGTAGGAAGAATCTGACTGATAGACAAGATTTTGCGCTTAAGGGGGATTTCACTTCATTGCACAAACCAGGAAATGTATTATTTTATTTATTTATTTAAGAACTTCTATCCCACTTCCTCCAGCCTCATGGCAGCTCAGGATAGCTCACAAAACCAGCCTTAGTCTGGCAAGGTGCTTCATAGAACAGGGTTGGAGTAAGTCTACTGCTACATAGGATCAGGATTTAGTGACATTATCCTCCTTTGTGCACTGATGCCAACAGAAACACTTACAGATATAGCAGAAAAACAATATTTAAGAATGTCTGGAAAATGTCCTGTAATTATGTATCTGTATTTACAAATGTGTTAGTGTGTTAAACTAAATTTAAATCTACTTTTATTTTAAATGTTGGGAAAACCCTATGAAAGCAATAAAACCATGGAGCAAGTATTAATATAATGGAAATCTGTACTTCTATGGGAACTGAAAGCATATGGCCCTGTACATTCAATGCATATGGTATTTGATTTGATTATTTTAGGCTTTGTACTTAGTTATTGATTACATACCCCTTTGTAAGAGGGGATATTTTAAGATATCTGTCCAAGTTTAAAGTATATCAAAGTTACATTTCTAAAATATCATCCTAAAACCAACACTTTAAAAAACCAGCTTGATAAAAATTACATCAGCTGCCATATTTTCTATTTAAGAGTTTAGTTTAGCTTATCAGAATGATGGAAATTTTGATTCTATAATTGCTTTGTTAGTAGATGCTTCTTTCTTTCCACACTCCATTGACAAAGGAGCAGAATGGGATGTCAGACAGGATTCTCCAATAAAATAATGGATTCTGCAATGTTTTCTGCTTTGCCTTTTCTTGTTAGGAAAGATGTACCTTTTTATGAAGATGCCAAGGTAATACATGAACTAACTGTCACCCCGGGCTGCCAGGGTTGCCAGCGGGAGGGGCTGCAGGACCACAGAGCTCGCCAGGAGGCTGTCCCCCCGTTCCTGATCACGCCGCCGCGCCGACTGTGGCTGAGGTGGCAGCACCGGCACTTGGGGAATCCCCGCGGCAGTGGGTTGTTAGGACAACCCACTGCCGCACTGGCATCACGGATCCCCAGCCCTTGACCTCACGTGGCCTGAGGTCATTGCCTGTGCCGATATGATGCTCCACACGGTTACAGGCACGTTGTGGGGGTGGAGCCTAACACTTAAAATGTGCTGGAAATCAGAGTAGAGAAACCGGCCCCGCAAGCAAGATAAGTGTGACTTTATGGTTTTTGTGTCCTTGTGTGTGTTAAATAACTTGCAGTGCTTTCGTGACTGTGTCCCTTGTGCCTTTCCCTGTGCTTGTCTGTGGGTACGGGTGCTGTGGATGAGAGAGGCACGAGACCTCCCCCTCCCTGGGGCTTCCTCCTTCACTCCCTGACAAGCAAGAGCCCCTATCCCCCACTCGCTATCCTAGTACCATGTCCTCTGATACCCCACTGGTCCATCACTAACCCTACCAGCCCCCCCTCCCTGTGCGTGAGTGAACATAGAGTGTGTGGATGGTGCAAGGCCCTATTCTCCTCCCTATGCTCTGAGCCCTATGATGATAGAGGCTTGATCTTGTTAAGGTCACAAGGCCACCATTCTATCCTGATGGGCATCGTTTCCCCCACAACTCCTAACGAGAGCAAGAGTATGAGCCCATTTCGGGTGCATGAAGGCTGTGTGGGTGATCTTCCCTTCCCCTACCCCAGTGACAGAATTACCAGCACAACACCTTCTATTTAGGACAGCCAGGATGGAGGTAGCTAAGGAGATAGGGGAGCTAGTACGAACCATGCAGGCTCTGGCCATGGACATGAAGGACTTGCAAAAGAAGCACACTGAACTAGCCACTGCCGTAGCAAGGAGCCAGGGTGCAGCGGGGGTGGAGGTACCCCCTGCATCTGCTCCTGCTGTTGCCCCTGCCATACCACCGGGTGGGACATATACTCCTAGAGAGCCCAAGGGTCCCCGAATTGAGAAATTCTCTGGCAAACGTAAGGCATTCCAAGGGTTCTTAGCTCTGTGTAAACTTAATTTTACAATGCAACCAGATACCTATGCTAGAGATACCTTAAAGGTAGCCTTCATTATTGGTAACTTGGGGGGGGGGATAGCCCTTGACTGGGCTACTACCCTCCTAAAAGGCAACAGCCCCCTGCTCTCTAATTACTCTGACTTCCTAAGGGAATTTACCTTCCTTTTTGATCACCTGCATCAGCTAAGGGATGCCAAGGCCACCATTATGTCACTTCGACAATCAAAAGGAAGTTTATTGGAATATGTGACCAAGTTCCAACAATTGGTGCTCCAACTACAATGGCCAAACGAGGTTCTGCGGGTTATGTTTTGTAAAGGACTTAATGATGAGCTGAAAGACCAGTTAGCTTTTACGACTCTCTCGGACACATGGGAAAAATTGGCCACACTCGCGCTACAAAGAGATGACCGTTTAGCTGAGAGACGTAGAGAGAAAAAATCTGAACCCCGTGGTTACTACCCCAGGACCTCCTTGCCTTCATTTAGAACCAATGAAGGGATGAAAGGGAACGAGCCCAAACTGATGCAGCTAGGAGCCTCGCGAGGACCCGTGCCCCCAGAAGAAAGGGAGAGAAGATGGAAGTCGAGGTCTCCTGTTTCTATTGTGGTGAGGTCACTCACTTTATCAATGAATGTCCTTCTCTAGCTACCCTGTCTAGGGTTCTGTGAAACGCCAAACGCTGGGATGGACAGAGGTCGCCCCGGATATAGAACAAATCCCCTCAATTCTGACCACCCCCCACACTCATCTCTGGGTGCCCATTACCCTGATACTTGATTCCTGACAGTCCTTCATAGCCTGGGCCCTTATAGACTCCAGGGTGTCAGGAAATTTCATGGATCTCAAGTTCGTACAAATCAATGCCATACCAACTGAGCCCAAGCTTCATCCCAAGCCTGTCCTTTCCATAGATGGACCCCCCTTGGTCTCTGGGCCGATTACCTTGCAAACTTCCCCATTACAGTGTATGATGGGGAATCATTTAGAAACCATGACATTCGATGTAGTGAGTACCCCTTTGTTTTTGGTGGTGTTAGGGTTACCGTGGCTGACCCCCAGAATTCATGGTCCCAAAAACGACTTTGCTTCACCTCCTCCTACTGTTCCCAGACCTGCACTGTACCCACACCCCAACAATACACAGCTTTCACCTCATCTGAGGTTTTGGACACGGATGCCCCACCTTTGCCCAAGGAATATCTCGATTATGCAGATGTCTTCAGTAAAACCCATACCACGGAATTACCTCCCCATCACCTATATGACTGCCCGATTGATTTGATTCCAGGAGAAGAACCCCCATTTAAAAGGATTTATGCTTTGCCAACACCAGAACTAGGAGCCCTCCGTCAATACTTGGATGACAGTCTGCGCAATGGATTCATTCGACACTCTTGCTCCCTGGCCGGAGCACCCATTTTTTTGTATCAAAGAAGGATGGTCAACTCAGACAATGTATAGATTATCGGGGTCTTAATGATATTACTATCAAAAATAGCTACCCTCTACCACTGATCCCGAAACTGTTAAATCATTTACAAGGAGCACGGATATTCACGAAACTAGACCTGAGAGGGGCGTATAATCTAGTGCACGTATGAGAAGGTGATGAATGGAAAACTGCCTTCCATACCCGCTACGGCCACTTTGAGTACCTCGTTATGCCGTTTGGATTGGCCAATGCTCCCGCCACCTTTCAGCATTTTATTAATGATATATTTTGAGATATATTGGATACATTTGTGATTGCCTACCTGGACGACATCCTGGTCTACTCTACCTCCATCGAGCAACATGTGAAACAAGTGTGACAAGTTTTACAGGGTCTGCGAGTACACAAGACATACTGCAAAATAGAAAAATGTGCCTTCCACATCACCACCGTGGAATTCCTGGGCTTTATCATTAGACCAACAGGAATCAAGATGGATCCTCGAAAAATGACACTATTCAACAGTAGCCAGCACCAAAGGCAGTGAAACGGCTCCAAAGGTTTTTAGGCAGCACTAATTACTACCGACAGTACATCCCCAACTATGCCAAAATTACCAACCCGTTAACTTGATTGTTGAAGAAAAATCAAGTGTATCTCTGGGGACCAGAACAATAATATAGTTTTGACTACCTGAAGAAGGCCTTCACGACGGCCCTCATCCTCAACATCCCGACTTTCACAATCCTTTCCATGTAGAAGCAGATGCATCTAGTAGGGCTCTTGGGGGCAGTGCTGTTACAAGAAAGGGACGACAAGGCAGAATTGTTACCCTGTGCATACTATTCTAGGCAACTAACCCCAGCCAAACAAAATTACATGATATTAGATCTCGAATTACTAACCATTAAGGCTACCTTCGAAACCTGGCAGCATTACCTATAAGGAGCAAGCCATCCAGTAACCGTCGTAACCGACCACAAAAACCTTATATTCCTCCAAACAGCACACATAACCAATGTTAGACATGCTCGATGGGCCTTGTTTTTTGCACGTTTTTCTTTTGTAATACATTATAGGCCAGGAAAACTCAATGTTTTAGCCGATGCCCTATCTCAATATCACGAGGGCCGAGTGATAAATAGGAAAGGGCAAAGGCCCATATTGGACCACCAGGTGTTGCAGCTATGTACGTACCCATTGATCACATAAAAGATTCCACGGCAAGCGAACTAAACCCCACTGATGATCCTCTCTATATGGAAGAAAATGGCCTAATAAAAAGGCAAGGCCTCGTCGTGATACCTCTGTCCTGCCAAGAAAATATATTATGGGCACATCATGAGGCACCACTCACCAGTCATCCAGGTCAAGAACAAACTCACCAATTAATCCAAAGATCCTTTTGGTGGCCTACCCTGGGGCAAGATGTGCAACGATACGTCAAAGGGTGCGCCATCTGTGCGTGCACCATGCACCAAAGTCCCCAGAAAGAACCCCATGGGCCCCCTCCAACTCGCTACTCTACCTCAGGGATCATGGCAGCAAGTAGGACTCAATTTCATCATTGAACTTCCTCTTTCCCGCTAATATAATATGATTTTTGTAATCATAGACCACTTCATTAAGATGGCCCATTTCATAGCATGCAAAAGCTTACCTTCCACTCACAGAAAGGCCCTGCTATTTCTTCGATACGTGGTCAAACTGCACGGATGGCCCCTAGAGATAATAAGTGACTGAGGGTCCCAATTTGTATCCCACTTCTGGAAAGCTCTATTCCACTCCTTGCATGTTACATTGAAACCTACCACCGCCTACCACCCACAAGCAAATGGGCAATTCGAACGAGTAAATCAAAACTTTGAACAATACTTTCGATGCTATATTAATCACCTACAAGACAACTGGTACACATGGCTACCTATGGTAGAATTTGCATACAACGATGCTCCTAATGCATCTCTCGGGAACTCTCCATTCTATGTGACGTACAGATTCCACCCCCAAATTGGAATACAAGACCTACCATCAATACAAGTCTGAGCAGCAGGCGTGTTCGCCCGTCATATCCAAGAAACATAAGTCATAGCCAAGACAAGCCTTGAACATGCTAGACAAAGATACAAGGCACATGCCAACAAACACAGGAGAGCGGCACCCCCCTTACATCCAGGTGACTTCATGTGGGTGGATCGCCGACACTACCCTTCTGCACGCCCGTCAAGGAAGCTGGATCACAAGTATATAGGCCAATATCCAATCACCCGATGGATAAACGATGTCAAGTACACAGTACAACTCCCCCTCAGTTCTGCATCCATCCTACCTTCCACGTTTCCCTTCTGAAAAAAGCAGATAGTCGAGACACCACCAACCTGCCTAGTCCTCCCGATCCCGTCCTCCACACTGCCTTCGGACCCAAATACAAAGTCCAGGCTATCCTTGACTCTAAAATTTGTCATGGTCGCCTACATTATCTTTTTGATTGGGGAGGCTATGGCCCTGAGGACCAAACATGGGAACCTGCCACCAACCTCTAGACCCCTCGGCTCCTGCGCACCTTCCACCAGCGACACTACAAAAAGCTGGGGCCTCACTGGATCCTTGTCTGGGGGGGGCTTGAGGGGGGTACTGTCACCCTGGCCCACCAGGGTTGCCAGCGGGGAGGGGGCTGTAGGACCACGGAACTCGCTGGGGGGCCACCCCCCTCATGTTCCTGATCAGGCCACACCACCGCCTGTGGCCGAGGCAGCAGTGCCAGCGCTTGGGGAATCCCCACGGCAGCGGGTTGTTAAGACAACCCGCTGCTGCACTGATATCATGGATCCCCAGCCCTTGACTTCATGTGACCTGAGGTCATTGCCTATGCTGATGCGACGCTCCGCATGGCTACAGGAACGTTGGGGGGTGGAGCCTAACACTTAAAATGCCAGTGCTGTGAGGCACACAGCGCTGGTAATCAGAGCAGAGAAACCAGCCCCGCAAGCAAGATAAGTGTGACTTTATGATTTTTGTGTCCTTGTGTGTGTTGAATAACTTGCAGTGCTTTCGTGACTGTGTGCCTTGTGCCTTTCCCTGTGCTTGTCTGTGGGTATGGGTGCTGTGGGTGAGAGAGGCACAAGACCTCCCCCTCCCTGGGGCTTCCTCCCTCACTCCCTGATGAGCAAGAGCCCCTATCCCCCACTCGCTATCCCAGTGCCGTATCCTCCTATACCCCACTGGTGCATCACTAACCCTACAACCCCCCCCTCCCTGTGCATGAGTGAACATAGAGTGCATGGATGGTGCAAGGCCCTATTCTCCTCCCTATGCTCTGCGCCCAATGATGATAGAGGCCTGATCTTGTTAAAGTCACAAAGCCACCATTCTATCCTGACGGACATCATTTTCCTCGTAATTCCTAACGAGAGCAAGAATGTGGGCCATTTCGGGTGCGTGAAGGCTGTGTGGGTGATCTTCCCTTCCCCTACCCTAGTGACACTAACCTTGGGTGTTTTCAGATGTTGTGTGTCCCACCATGGCCATGGACTGCTATAGGCTGTGGTGGGAGCCATCACTCCATCCGGGACTTAGCCCAGCTGCCAAACAAACATTACAGTGGCCGGGCTGGGGAGGGGCGGGGGGCAGGGAGATGCATGGATCTGCATCCACACATTTCTGCCCCCATACTATTTGAAGTGGCCTGCTCCCCTCCCCTGACAGACAGCCATGGTGGCCAATGATGGCTGCCATGGCTGCTCGAAAGTACCACCACTCTGGACTGGGTAAGTACAGTGGGCCATCATCTGTGATGCCCTGCTTTACTCCTGATTGGGCAACCCTTACCTGGTCGGTGGTGGCGCTTAGCCTGGGCTGTGAGCTGGGGATGGTTCCAACTCACAGCCTGGGCTAACGCCACCACAGACCAGATAACGGCCTGGGGTAACATTTGGCAGGTGCCTTTAGGCGTGAGGGTGGCACCTGGCTTAATCCACCCTAAAGTGAACCAAGCCATGCTGCTGTCACATCTGAAAACACCCCTTGTTCAAACTCGTCTCCACTTAGATACCACAAAAAATATCAAATGTAGCATGTGTATGGTCTAGAGGGAAATAACTTGTGGCCACTATAGACATTTCTTTTCGATATTTGAATTTAAGTAGAGATCAACAGATACAGATATATCTGCTATCCACATGTATTCACAGGAAGGGTGCACTTTATCACCCATTAAAGTCAATGGGAGTTTTGCTATTAAGTTCAATGAGCTCAGGACTGCGACTGTAATGTAGCACCATGATCTGCTATCTTTTCCCACAGTCTGTCCTCAGATAACCCTCTCTCAGGAAAACACATTCCAAAACCAGCCAGTCACATTCCTCGTGCAGTAATGATGTAACTATAGTCTCAAGTTAGTGCTTGGGAATAGTCCTGGAATGATATGGAAATCAATATGGGTCTCCAGGAATACATTTTTACCCTGTTTGAGGAACTAGAAAGTTTGCAAGGGTGCCCAAGACATATCTAAACTGTGGCAAACCTTAAGTATAAAACTCCCTAATACGTGGGTATTGGTGTATTAAGATGTGTGATTGTGTATTTGATCTGATTGTTCCTGGATGAAATGTTACTTTAGATCAGGAACTACTGATTTGGGAAATGCAGATAATGTCCAAGAGATTTTGTCACAAGAATCAGCTAATTAATGTAGAATTCAAGCTTAAACTTCTCTGTTAATAAAAGCAGTTCTATAAACCAGCTTGTGTCAGACTGCTGCAGGTCATCGACACTACGCTTGGCTTCTTACCGAAGAGAGAGAGCAGTTTACAGAGACACATAAAGCTATTTTTAGCCCAGAACTCACAATAGCTGAGCAATCCTTAAAGTACGCGAGCCTAACGGCTGAATAGGCAGCCACCTACTACCTTGTCCTGTCCACTCCCACCTATTCCATGCCCCTTCATATACGCCTGTCCTACATTTGTTCATTTTATATATTTCCACTGGCTATGCTACATGCCTGNGTGTTGCAGCTATGTACGTACCCATTGATCACATAAAAGATTCCACGGCAAGCGAACTAAACCCCACTGATGATCCTCTCTATATGGAAGAAAATGGCCTAATAAAAAGGCAAGGCCTCGTCGTGATACCTCTGTCCTGCCAAGAAAATATATTATGGGCACATCATGAGGCACCACTCACCAGTCATCCAGGTCAAGAACAAACTCACCAATTAATGCAAAGATCCTTTTGGTGGCCTACCCTGGGGCAAGATGTGCAACGATACGTCAAAGGGTGCGCCATCTGTGCGTGCACCATGCACCAAAGTCCCCAGAAAGAACCCCATGGGCCCCCTCCAACTCGCTACTCTACCTCAGGGATCATGGCAGCAAGTAGGACTCAATTTCATCATTGAACTTCCTCTTTCCCGCTAATATAATATGATTTTTGTAATCGTAGACCACTTCATTAAGATGGCCCATTTCATAGCATGCAAAAGCTTACCTTCCACTCACAGAATGGCCCTGCTATTTCTTCGATACGTGGTCAAACTGCACGGATGGCCCCTAGAGATAATAAGTGACTGAGGGTCCCAATTTGTATCCCACTTCTGGAAAGCTCTATTCCACTCCTTGCATGTTACATTGAAACCTACCACCGCCTACCACCCACAAGCAAATGGGCAATTCGAACGAGTAAATCAAAACTTTGAACAATACTTTCGATGCTATATTAATCACCTACAAGACAACTGGTACACATGGCTACCTATGGTAGAATTTGCATACAACGATGCTCCTAATGCATCTCTCGGGAACTCTCCATTCTATGTGACGTACAGATTCCACCCCCAAATTGGAATACAAGACCTACCATCAATACAAGTCTGAGCAGCAGGCGTGTTCGCCCGTCATATCCAAGAAACATAAGTCATAGCCAAGACAAGCCTTGAACATGCTAGACAAAGATACAAGGCACATGCCAACAAACACAGGAGAGCGGCACCCCCCTTACATCCAGGTGACTTCATGTGGGTGGATCGCCGACACTACCCTTCTGCACGCCCGTCAAGGAAGCTGGATCACAAGTATATAGGCCAATATCCAATCACCCGATGGATAAACGATGTCAAGTACACAGTACAACTCCCCCTCAGTTCTGCATCCATCCTACCTTCCACGTTTC
Organism: Sphenodon punctatus; assembly: GCA_003113815.1. NCBI lineage: Eukaryota > Metazoa > Chordata > Lepidosauria > Sphenodontia > Sphenodontidae > Sphenodon > Sphenodon punctatus. Next base: position 12,390 of record QEPC01014166.1, on the reverse strand, counting down.
CCTTCTGAAAAAAGCAGATAGTCGAGACACCACCAACCTGCCTAGTCCTCCCGATCCCGTCCTCCACACTGCCTTCGGACCCAAATACAAAGTCCAGGCTATCCTTGACTCTAAAATTTGTCATGGTCGCCTACATTATCTTTTTGATTGGGGAGGCTATGGCCCTGAGGACCAAACATGGGAACCTGCCACCAACCTCTCGACCCCTCGGCTCCTGCGCACCTTCCACCAGTGACACTACAAAAAGCTGGGGCCTCACTGGATCCTTGTCTGGGGGGGGCTTGAGGGGGGTACTGTCACCCCGGCCCACCAGGGTTGCCAGCGGGGAGGGGGCTGTAGGACCACGGAACTCGCTGGGGGGCCACCCCCCTCATGTTCCTGATCAGGCCACACCACCGCCTGTGGCCGAGGCAGCAGTGCCAGCGCTTGGGGAATCCCCACGGCAGCGGGTTGTTAAGACAACCCGCTGCTGCACTGATATCATGGATCCCCAGCCCTTGACTTCATGTGACCTGAGGTCATTGCCTATGCTGATGCGACGCTCCGCATGGCTACAGGCACGTTGGGGGGTGGAGCCTAACACTTAAAATGCCAGTGCTGTGAGGCACACAGCGCTGGTAATCAGAGCAGAGAAACCAGCCCCGCAAGCAAGATAAGTGTGACTTTATGATTTTTGTGTCCTTGTGTGTGTTGAATAACTTGCAGTGCTTTTGTGACTGTGTGCCTTGTGCCTTTCCCTGTGCTTGTCTGTGGGTATGGGTGCTGTGGGTGAGAGAGGCACAAGACCTCCCTCTCCCTGGGGCTTCCTCCCTCACTCCCTGATGAGCAAGAGCCCCTATCCCCCACTCGCTATCCCAGTGCCGTATCCTCCTATACCCCACTGGTGCATCACTAACCCTACAACCCCCCCCTCCCTGTGCATGAGTGAACATAGAGTGCATGGATGGTGCAAGGCCCTATTCTCCTCCCTATGCTCTGCGCCCAATGATGATAGAGGCCTGATCTTGTTAAAGTCACAAAGCCACCATTCTATCCTGACGGACATCATTTTCCTCGTAATTCCTAACGAGAGCAAGAATGTGGGCCATTTCGGGTGCGTGAAGGCTGTGTGGGTGATCTTCCCTTCCCCTACCCTAGTGACACTAACCTTGGGTGTTTTCAGATGTTGTGTGTCCCACCATGGCCATGGACTGCTATAGGCTGTGGTGGGAGCCATCACTCCATCCGGGACTTAGCCCAGCTGCCAAACAAACATTACAGTGGCCGGGCTGGGGAGGGGCGGGGGGCAGGGAGATGCATGGATCTGCATCCACACATTTCTGCCCCCATACTATTTGAAGTGGCCTGCTCCCCTCCCCTGACAGACAGCCATGGTGGCCAATGATGGCTGCCATGGCTGCTCGAAAGTACCACCACTCTGGACTGGGTAAGTACAGTGGGCCATCATCTGTGATGGCCTGCTTTACTCCTGATTGGGCAACCCTTACCTGGTCGGTGGTGGCGCTTAGCCTGGGCTGTGAGCTGGGGATGGTTCCAACTCACAGCCTGGGCTAACGCCACCACAGACCAGATAACGGCCTGGGGTAACATTTGGCAGGTGCCTTTAGGCGTGAGGGTGGCACCTGGCTTAATCCACCCTAAAGTGAACCAAGCCATGCTGCTGTCACATCTGAAAACACCCCTTGTTCAAACTCGTCTCCACTTAGATACCACAAAAAATATCAAATGTAGCATGTGTATGGTCTAGAGGGAAATAACTTGTGGCCACTATAGACATTTCTTTTCGATATTTGAATTTAAGTAGAGATCAACAGATACAGATATATCTGCTATCCACATGTATTCACAGGAAGGGTGCACTTTATCACCCATTAAAGTCAATGGGAGTTTTGCTATTAAGTTCAATGAGCTCAGGACTGCGACTGTAATGTAGCACTAACCATGATCTGCTAGCTTTTCCCACAGTCTGTCCTCAGATAACCCTCTCTCAGGAAAACACATTCCAAAACCAGCCAGTCACATTCCTCGTGCAGTAATGATGTAACTATAGTCTCAAGTTAGTGCTTGGGAATAGTCCTGGAATGATATGGAAATCAATATGGGTCTCCAGGAATACATTTTTACCCTGTTTGAGGAACTACAAAGTTTGCAAGGGTGCCCAAGACATATCTAAACTGTGGCAAACCTTAAGTATAAAACTCCCTAATACGTGGGTATTGGTGTATTAAGATGTGTGATTGTGTATTTGATCCGATTGTTCCTGGATGAAATGTTACTTTAGATCAGGAACTACTGATTTGGGAAATGCAGATAATGCCCAAGAGATTTTGTCACAAGAATCAGCTAATTAATGTAGAATTCAAGCCTAAAACTTCTCTGTTAATAAAAGCAGTTCTATAAACCAGCTTGTGTCAGACTGCTGCAGGTCATCGACACTACGCTTGGCTTCTTACCGAAGAGAGAGAGCAGTTTACAGACACATAAAGCTATTTTTAGCCCAGAACTCACAATAGCTGAGCAATCCTTAAAGTACACGAGCCTAACGGCTGAATAGGCAGCCACCTACTACCTTGTCCTGTCCACTCCCACCTATTCCATGCCCCTTCATATACGCCTGTCCTACATTTGTTCATTTTATATATTTCCACTGGCTATGCTACATGCCTGAGGAAGGGTCCTGCACGGACCAAAAGCTGGCTTATTTCCACCAACAGTTGGTCCAATAAAAGATATCATTTGAACCACCTTGGTCCTTTTCACATGGGCCGGTGGTGTGGGGGGGATGGGTGAAGGCCATGGCGGGTGGGTGGTGCATGGGCTGCCCGGCGCATGGACACCCACCCACCTCCACCTATCTCCACGCACGGAGCATCTGCCATTGGTGCCTGTTGCTCCGTGCATGGGCGATGGGGGGAGCACGGGAGCGCGCACGCATTCCCACCCACCCACCATGGTGATTGCACAGAGGCCCCTCCCACCCACCGCCCACACACCTGCACATGTGAGCAAGTGGGGGGGGGGTGTCTGTGCAAAAAGGGTCCTCGTCGCTCTAGCACTTGGGACCAACATGGCAACCACACTCTATCTTATGTTTTCAAAAGATATAAAAGGGTGGGCAACCTTTTCTGTCCTAGGGGCCACATTGCATATTAGTACGGGCTCCAAGGGCCACATAGAGGTTGGGGGCGGGGGTGCTTAACAGGTTTATTCAAGAAAAGGAGGGCCCAGCTCATGGATCTGTGCTGTGGATCTGTCCCCTACCCTGGTGTGCATCTCCTCCTCTGTGCTCCATTATCCTGAGCTCAGTGTTTCAGTGCTTGGGGGGTAGAGAATGGATCCAGGGGCCAGACCGAGGTGCTGGAAAGGGGCCACATAAAAACTTAAGGGCCGCATTTGGCCCCCAGGCCTTAGGTTCCCCACCCCTGATATAAAAGAATATCCCCCCCGCCCCGCCCAAACTTGCTGCAAGTTTATCGATTTCAGTGGAAGCAGGATTTCACCCAAGAGATCAAAAATATCTGAATAAAGTAAATAATATATATTATTATTAATAAATATATCAAAATTAATCTGACTATTTTACATCTGACCTGATCTAAAATAGGCTCCAATCCAAGGTGTGTGCATGTGAATGTGCATTGTATGCATGCAGACCAAAGCTACGCTTGTGCACACAAGGTGTCCCATACAAAGTCTCCCACCTCTCAACTGCACCTCCACTCATGAAAAAAAGAGGTGGGGATACAGTAGCCACTGTGGGCGACGCCATTGTCAGGAGGTGGGGGACGCTTCTGATATGTTTTCATGGACAACAAAATATTGTTTCAAGCGCTGTATTTATGTATGTGTAAAGTAAAATAGATTGTGTATTAGTATTTAATGGAAAATAAAGAATATTTAAACCATATAAAAACAATCTTCAGACTGCTGCATGCTATTGAGAATGGTCTTGTGAAGAATTGGAAATCTATTTGTGTGCAGATTTCCAATGCCAGCAAATATAGCCCTTGTTAAAAGTTGAGATGACTTATGCTCATCTATTTAATGGATCCTTATCACTAACTACCACTTATTTTATATAGTTCCACCATGACAACATTACACAGAATGTCCCAAATATTACACAAGAAACATAGCAGGAGATCAAGGTGTGCAACTCTGATCAACTTTATCAGTTGCATTTGAAATTTTGATGCCAGCCAACCACTTATTCCGTAGTATGCCACTAAAGCTCTGTGGAAGCCTGCTCTGGAGTAAGCAGTTTATGGATTATGGGCTTTGTCTATGCTATGTCCAGGAGTGAGCTTAGTGTCTCATAGGATGAAGTTCCCTGTCAGTACATAGAGAACAGAGACAAAAAAGTGTTAACAAACGAGACAGTAGCATACACCAGGTGGGTGTCGACCTGTCCATTTATTAGGTGTTTTCCCCACTGGCCATGTGGCCACCACCCACTGGACATGCAGTCCCCACTCACAGCAAGGTCCTGGAGCATGTGAAGCCCGCCATGCGGGCAAATGCAGGCTAATGTGCTCCCATGTGCCTGCATCCCATCAATTTAGATTGTAAGCTCTCGAGCAGGGACCGTGTCTATCTTATTCTTTGTAAAGAACCAGGTACATTGCTGGTGCTATATAAATGCCCATAATAATAAAATAAAATAATAATAATAATAATTAATTAGGTTGTGTGCAGCGCCTCCATTCATACAGGTCTCCCGGCACCATGGAGTCACGGGCAAAGAGCCTAGAACATTTTAAAGAATGACCACGACCAGCCCCTCTCTCCGTTCTTGCTCTCACTGGCGTGCATGTAATGTCTGCCTTAAAAGCCCACAGTGCCATTTTCAAACATACCTTCTCCCTGCTCATCCTGGTTGGCAGTATGCCTCATGTTTCCCAGTCGCTGCGCTCTCAGGAATGACTTGCAAAGAATTACCATCACTGGGGCCATGAATAATACCAGCAGCCAGGCAACAACCAAGCCTGCTTCCTCCACTCTTAAGTCACAGTCACTCGCTGCCTACAGATCCTGCCACCTGCCAACACTTCAATCCCTGAACTGAGGAAGAGACCAAGGCCTTCATTGCGCTATAGAGGGAGCAGTAGGTTCAATATGCCCGGGTGAAGTGCTACAGGAATGAGGCAGTATTTCAAGAGATCTCAGTCCAAAGGGTGCATTAGGGCCATACCAAGGGCTTGACCCAGTGCTGGCAGCAGGCCAAGGACTTGAGGCACAGATACAAAGAAATCCAGGACAACAATTTTGCCTCCAGCCATGGGAAGTAAACATCACCCTATTACAAGCTCTTTGACCAGTTCCTCTGCCATGGTTGGAATCATTGTTACCTCCCGTGTGTATGGTTGCGCCTTCACGAGGGACCAGAAGCAGGTGGATTTGGCTCCCCCAGTGTCCGCTCCCACTGCAACCACTCCCGGTCCCACCGCTCCTGGTCCCACTGCAACCACTCCCGTCCTACCATGGAAGCCACGACCATTGGCAGATATCTCTCCATGCCCATCCTTTCCCTGGAGTCAACACGGGTCAGTACAGACACTGTGATTCTCATGCTGTAGCCCCCTTGAGCTCGAGAGCCAGTGTTTGCTCAAAGAGCCACCTGAGGGTCTAGTCGAGGACCTGGATGGCACATTTGTAGAGGTGGCAATGGAGGCAGAGGATAACGGTAAGTAATGCATGGGGGGAGGTGTGTGTTTGCATTTACATACCTGCATGATAAAGACTTCTGTTTATAATCTAATCATGTTTTTTATTGCTTACTGTTTTGACAGTTGGACAGGAGAATGTGGCGGAGCAGCAATAAAATCCCTGGGACACAACTCAACAGGATGGGAATGGCAAGGCGCAGGAAGTGGGTGGTAAGGCATCATTGGAGGCCTTCAGGCTGACGGGGAGTGGAAGCTAAAATGGCAGCTGGGGGAAGCCAAATTGATGGCTGAGGTGGGAAGGGTACAAATGGCAGTGATTAACTTCATTCTGTATGTTCGTCACTGTGTCAGGGCTCACCATGAACGCTTGGCTCCGCCACTCCTGGGGTTGGCTGGCAGCTGCTTCTCTCCTGCACCACTGCTTGGTCTGTTGTGATATGGCTACACTTTCTTTCTTTTGCACTCTTTGTACTGTGTAGCCATGCCTGCCAGCCTCCTGATTGGTCCCAGCCTGCTTATAAGGAGGGCTGGGAGCCACAGGAAGCTGATGGTGTATCTCTTGCACTCCTTGCTGTTGGTGGTCTGACTCTGACCCACACTCTTGGTTGTGTCTTTTCTTGTGATTAGATTGCTTAGTTGAGAGTTCCCTTTTCCTTGTTAAGGTTGCCCTTCCTTCCTCCCATGCTGGTATGTTTTGTCCTTCCCTAGCCTCCCCTTGCTGTTAGTCTTGGCCTGTTCTCTTCCTTGTAGTTGCTATAGCCCTAGTTACCCATAATTGCTCCATGCACTGCTTCTCCACTATAATGCACCTGTTCCCTTTTAGTTTGGGGCCTTGATCTTCCTCCCTTCAGAGCTTCCCACGACCCTTGCAGCTCCTTGCTAGGTACCCTGTTTCCCTCCTGAGCTTCCCAGTGGCCTTTCATGCCCTTTCCTAGTCCCTGTAGCTTTCCTGTTCCCCTCCGTCCTTACCCTCTGTACCTTTGCACCTTGCTACATGTTTGATATCCCTTAATAGTCTTGCATTGTCATAGCTCTTAGTGTTGCCTCGCTTTGTCTTCTTTGCTACGTATCTGTTGTCCCTTCATAGTCCTGTGTTGCCATTGCTGCTAGTGTTGTGCCTCGCTACATGTCTGATATTCCTTCATAGTCTTGTATTGTCTTAGCCCTTTGTATTGTGCCTCCCTGCATGTCTAGAATTCCCTCATTGTCTAGCCAAAGTCCTTGGGTTGTAACATGTTACAGGCTTGCTTCCCTCCTTGCTTTTCCCTCCTACACTAGTACTGCTTCCCTGTTAGGTGTGTTTTCCTTCTCCTCATTGTACATTCATCTCCCTGTAGAGCTTGTTTGCCTCGATCCTCTTAGCCTGGTGTATTACCGGTGTTGGGAGTTCCTTCACAATTCCTTGTAGTCTTAATCCCTCCTTTGCTTGTCTAGAACCCAACTAGCCCTTTGTACTTTGCCACTGCTCTAGTCTCCCTCCGCCTTTGAGAGGCTTGCAACACTGAGATTTTCTCTGGCCTGATAGCAAGGTAGTTTCCAGTGATGGTCTCTGGCCTTATCCTTGGGGCTTAGCTGTTATTTGATCCTGAGGGAACAGTGATCCCATAGCCTTCCACCATAGTCACCGTAGCTTGTGGGGTCTGGGGGTGTGAGTGTGTGTGGGCCTATTTAGCCCAACTCCCCTCTTAGTTGGGGTTTCCCTTTGCTAATCCCCCTAAGTCCATGACACACTCCTCTATAGTGATCACGGGAGCAGCCACATAGGCCAGGTACTTATTCCCACGTCTCTTTGGGTGGGCAGAGGTTTGAAACACCAGGGTGGGAAGGTGGGTGGGGCGGTCTGAACGAATGGCTTTCCTTGTCGCCTTGCTACAGGTCTGCCAGTGTAATGGGTCCAGATAGAACCCCCTGTCACATGCGCCCACAGAAACCAGGACCTGTGGGTCCACAACTAGCAATGCAGGGAGGATTTGGCTGCTTTGGGAGACTATGCAGTGGGCAGACAAGATCCACAATGCCATTAACAGCATGGGCAGGGAGAGTAGGCAGCTGGTTTGGCAGAACTCAAGGTCTCCGCTGCCGAGGCCCTCCTGCGCTGCCAGCGGGAGGACAGGCACTGAGCCCGCCTCTGGCGGAAGTTTGAGTGACTGGACGACAGCGTGATCGAGAAGGCAGGCAAGGGGATGAGTGAGATGTGGGAACAGACACAAAGCAGCCTGTCCCAGTCCATCCAGCTCCAGAACTCCCTGCTCGAGCATGGGTGAAAATAGACATGCACATAACTCCGCTACTACTACTTTAAGATTTCTTATGAATGTTGTAGTGCTATATTGGTGTCCTATGCAGCCCTGCAACATGCATAAGAAATGTTAAAGTGGAGTTAAAGTGCATGTCTTTTTTCACTCTATGTTGCCAGTGCAAACTCTAGGAATGGTGAAAGAGTCCACCAAGCACTACTTTGACCTCTGTGAGGCCATCAGCCTTGTCTCCATGATGCTTCCAACTTCTACTGATCAGAAGACCTAAATGTAGAAATGTAGTAATGATTTGTGTCACTGTTGACTCTAGGGTAATTCAACATGTCTTTCAGTTCAAAACCCTGACCTATAAATGCTGAGGTCTTGGAGAGTTCAGTTTCACAAATGTCAGCTACTCTACACAAACTGACTCCTCCTAATGGGAACCCCCGTCCATGGAGTATTCTTGATCCAGATCACCGGTAGTGATAGATTATCATTGTTTTACTTCCCATTTCATTTACCAGACTGCTCACCATCTGAACCTTTCCAGTAACTGAGAGGATTTTCCTGAAATAAAGGGTGCTTTCCGATGTGCATTAAAGTGTACTTACAAATTCAGGCAGCGGGATGTGCATGCAAATTAGGAGCAACTTTGATAACCTGGAAAGGGCGCACCGCACATGACTGAAGTTTTTCTGTGCACTGACAAATGTGCTGTACTGGATTTTGCAGCTAAATATAGCGCATTTGTTAGTGTACCAAAAAGCTTAAATCAGGTGCGGCACACCTTTCTGATGTTATCAAAGCTGTGCCTAATTTGCATGTATGCCCAACCACCCAAACTCATAAGTACACTTTAATGCATTTCTGAAAGTGCCCTAGGTGTAATTGGGATTAACTCGGTAGTGCCATATGGTTGTATTCTTATATTTGCATTCTGAGACACAATCTGAACATTCTCTAAAGATAAAGAGGTGCTGCTCTGTCTTCCCCTGCCTCCCTACATATCCCTTTCCAAAGAACATTAAATCTCAAATGTCCGTTTGCATTATCTCAATGCAGAATGTCAGTTTAATTTTGGAACTAGGGGCTTCCTGACCTTTGAAGGACAAGTTATAGCTTGTCCTTCAAAGCTATAATTAACCTATGGCCAACATGGCAATAGCCACAGGTGCATTTACATGAGGGGCACCAACAACCATGCCCCAGGGCAGCTGAATCATCAGCTGTGTGTCTGTCATGCTGCGGCTGGCTGCCCCAGACTCCCTTCACTGCTGCTTCTGCCAGGAAGGCCCCACATCCACCTGTTAGTACTGGCTAAACAGTGTAAACTAAACACTAAGGGACTTTGGGGCAGGCAGACGCAGCACAACAGACACACAGTTGAGCTGATGATTCAGCTGCCCTGGGTATGGTTGGTTAATGCCTGTGGCCACCTCCACATTGGCCATAGACTGTTGTCCTTACTCCTGTTTAGGCATGTTTAGGGAGAGCACCATGTAAAAGTGCTGGGGGACAGAAAACGGCACCGCCTGACAGTCGGAGTCCCAGAGGGAGCTCAAATGTCGACAAGCACAATGAACTCCGCTGTCTGCTGGATGGAAAATCGTGTGGGCCTTTGATCTGCCTGCTGCCTGCAGTGCGAAGAGGCTCTGTGGGGCAGGGACTACATCTTATCCATTTGAACTCTTCAGAGCCCACTGTGGAGGCTTCCATAACACAATTACTAGGGATAGCAGCCAGCTCCAGTGCCACCCACCAGCAGCCTCTCCGTTCTTGTCAGTTTGGCAAGTGTGCTATGATTGCACAAGGCTTCATGCTCCCCACACAAGCTGCTTCTGGGCATTTATAGTGTTGGGGGGGGGGGGAGTTAATTTTTTTAAAGAATCTTTTTTAAAAAAGGAATTGAGAGAGAATATTAATTTTCATGTATTTTGGCTACAGCTACAAACAGGATGTGTACCCTGAGATGAGAAGGGGTTAATAGTGTGCCTGGAGCAAACAGGATGGCAGGGGTTGGGTGAGCCAAGACCGTATGCTGTTTAGCTGATGAGGGCAGCAGCTCTAATAGTAGAGCTAGCACTCAGTGACAGTTGGGTAAGACTGTTTAAGAGAAGCACAGAAACCGTGCAGGGAACAGGACTGAAATCTGCAGGGACGGATTCAGTTTGCTTGGGTCTGGAGCTATTATAACCTTTGACCCCTTCTTTGACTATTCATGTCTGCCTAAGGCACTGCCGTAGACTGGTAGGAGCAGAACTAGTGCAAGGATTAATTTTGCTGCCCTCCCTTTCCAGATGCTGTGCAACATGGGCACAACCTGCCCACAATGCGTGTGCAGCCCACTGGTGGCCCTGGCTCCCCTGGCCTCCCAGCCCGTGATCCAGCTACAGCACTCACTGAATTGCCTGGAGTGGGTAGGGATGGGGGATGTGTGTTCTGCTGTAGGTGGCCGCCTGTGCTGCCAGTATGGTTACACTGGCTCTGGGTGCGAGTGTTTCTGCTGCCAGCAATAGCTGTAAAACAGCTGGGGCTGTAGTCATTGGGGAATGCAAGGGCTCCCTGCTGAAGCTCCTAAAAAACTTTAATATAGCAATGGACAGGGCTGCCCTTACTGCAGGGTGGACCAGACTGACTGCACCAGACCCTGCAATTCCAGGGAGCCCCACAATAGTCCCTGATAGTGGTGTGGGGCCTGTGGGGGCCCCAACTCCCATTCCAGCATGGCCCTAAATGGGCTACCTTTGGGGCCCCATGGAAAGATGGTCTAACTGTGGATTTGGAATCTTCCTTCTCACAATTTGACCCACCTGACAGGAAGTCATCAATGGCGGGAACAGAGGTGGCGGTAGTGGCAGAGGAAGAGGAAAGGAGCGGTGTGGGAGCCGGTAGAAGGAGGAGTGGGGAGGCAGCACAGCAGGGCTCTGGGTCGGGTGGAGGGTAGGGGGCTTCAGCGCCCCAGGTTGGGCATGTTGGAGAGGTGCAGGGGGACGCTTCAGGGCCCTGGTCTGGGAAGGCTGGAGAGGTGTGGATGGGTGTTCTAGGGCTACAGGCCAGTTGGAGAGGCATGGGGGGGGGTGCTCCAGGGCCCTGGGCCAGGTAGGGACCCACATTTTGTCTTCACCTGGGGCCCTATAATTTCTAAGACCGGCCCTGGCAATGGAAATAAAGGTGTCTTAGCACCCAGCTTGGATGGGAGTTACAAGTGACCAGAGGCTGAAAAAACAAAGGGAAATCCATGAACATAACCCTTCAAGGAGGTTAAGGGAAAGGTTGTGTCGATTAAGCCGGACAGAGTCCAGAAAAGCAAACTTGGTACCAAGATATTAAAATACTGTTTGGGAAAAGACTTTTGATTTCTGCAGTTAAGGGGACTGAGACTCACCCTTCAGAATAAGGAGAGCCTGAGACTGTGGGAAAGACTCTGATTTACTGTTTCTTGTGCCAGGGTCAAGGGAATGGAACACTATTGGAACTCCTTGGTTTGGGAATAAATTACCTAGAGAGATTTGGGGGCGGTTTGGAACAGTACTGTTGGGAGGGTCTGTTCCAAACTAAGGTTTGTGCGTTGACAGCCAACCCCTTTACTCTGTTTGCCTTCTCTATCACATTGTAGCCATTTCACAATGTGTAAAAAGATTCTGACCTCCTGAAACAAGAGAGGGTGGAGTTAGAACCTCCAGACTCGGAAGAGCCGGGGTGGGGAAATCCAGAGGTAGGTAAAGTGTTAGGGAGGAAAGACCTCTGAGTTACAGTTTAAGAACTTTGTGCTGAACTTTGAATAAATCAACCAAGGATAAAAATAGGCTGCAAGAAAGTGTTATTTGACACTGTGACGTCTACATGTGGTGGAAAATTTTTGTAATATCAGTACGTGCCAACAAGGGTTCCTTCCTGCCCTGTGCTGGCTACCCACTACTCTCTCACGGTGGGCCAGAAGGTGTGCTCGCCCACCATAAGAGGTGAATCCTCTGCTCTTAGGCAGAGCCTTCGGGTCTCTGGAGGGCTGAAGCGCAGTTAGGCAGAGTTTGGCAAGGTCTTGCAGAGCTTAGCTGGGTTTAGAAGCCACACCAGAGTCCTGCTAGCAGTCCTATACCAGTTCCTCAGTAGCCACTGCATGTGCCAGTGTTCACCTGACAGCTAATACTTTTGGACAAGACAGGATTGCAACTATGGATGGGGTTTTCCCTGTAGCTGGAATCCTGTCTTGCAGTGTTGAATAACAGCCCCTGATCTAGAAACTCTAAGGGCGCTTTTAGACGTGCACGGCAAACACGTGGCATAAAATCATGCCGTGTGTAAATATCCTGCGTGGGAGATTTATTAGACACATTTTGCACGTTAAGTCAGTCATGCACACTTTTAAAGCCACAAATTAAACACTTTGATGTCGAGGTATTTAATCTGTGGCTTTAAAAGAATGCGTGACTGGCTTTAACATGTGAAATGTCGTGTCTTAATCCCACATGCGGGATATTTACATG
>QEPC01014158.1:1974126-2002685 GCA_003113815.1 Sphenodon punctatus | reverse complement strand
CCCCCCTCCTCCCCATTCCCCAGTATTGCACACCCTCACCCCCTTCCATCCCAGGCCCCCACCCTCTGCTCCCCGAGTCCCGTTTCTTCACCATTTCGTTGCAGGACTCAGGAGTCGGACATGGACTGGAGGCAGTGGCAGGCAGGCACCAGGCAGGCAGGTGAGGCTTCAGGGTTCAGTGGAGGCACTCAGCGTCGAGATGGGCTGCGGCGCGCATGCTCTACTGTTCAAGCATGTGCGCTGCAGCCCATCTCGCCGGTGAGCGCCTCCACCGAACGCCCAGGTGAGGTTTTGCATTGAGCCCATAGGGCTCAATGCAAAGCTACCATGTGGGAAATTTGATTTCCCAGCGGCAGCACTTGGACTGAACGCTGAGCCACCCGGTTCGCGTTCAGTTTAAGTTTGTCCCTTCTGGGACTCCAAACTCTGGAGTCCCAGAAGGGAGTGAGTGAGACTGAGGCTGTCCGGCAGCCTCAGTCTGACTCGCCCAGAGGCTAGCGCTCACTGACTGAGTGCTCTGTCTCTGCCGGCAGCTGAATTTGACATCGGAGCACCGCACTGCTCTGACTGCAGCAGTCAGAGGAGCGCGGCGTTCCAATGTCAATTTCAGCTGCCGGCAGAGACAGAGCGTTCAGTCAGTGAGCGCTCTGTCAGTGCGGCACCGGGGAGTGGGGGGAGACAGGGGGAGAGCGAGGGCACGGCACTGCCCCAGGTTACCTCAGGTGAGGGCCGCCACTGCCCTATGACCTGTCATAGCCCCATGTAGAGTGCTTGTTCTACTTGTTTAAAGCTACTTATTTGCTTCATTGTTGAACTATTTTAATCTTTAAAAATTTCTTTCTGATATTTAACGTAAATCTTTCCATCTTCAGTTACCTCTTCAGTGAGCCCATTAGCTCCTCTCACAGAATGGCTACTTAGAACTGCGGATTACTAATTTCATTGTAGCCACATTTTACATGTTTGAAAACACAGTAGTGTGTGTTTGTTTTAAAATAAAATTACAGTTAAGGGGCCATATTCCCCCTCATTAAAGCCAGTGGGATTTTTGTCACTGATTTCAGTCAGAGCAAAATGAGATTCCTATTTAAGATACTGCCCTGTTTTTTAAAAAAGCACATTGCTGCCCATGGTGGCCATTTCTCCTCCTGTCTGTAATATTTAGAATAGATCCCTTGGGTCAGTTATATGTTAGATACCATACTTACCTGTTGATTTTGATGAGCCAATAATGTTTTGAGATATTTGCCAATGAAGGAAAGTTCCATGTGAGTTAAAACGAGCATTCCTTGGAGGTAAATGAACCCTGTAAAAGAAAGAAATACCATGAATATACTGGTAACATCTGATTATCCAAAGTTATTACAGTTATTACAATTATATGGGTGTAGAGTGTAGAAGGCTAATGAAAAGTGTATGACAGCTCTGAGAGGATTTAACAGAAAAGGTGAAATAAGGATGTAGGGTGTATATTGAAAGAAGGGATGAGGTTGAGCTCTGGTTAAGTCCTGTGAAAGGAAGCTGGCAGCATGGGATAGGGTGCTTCTGGATCCACCTGGTGGTTGAAGGCTCCCTCAACGTTGCTGTCCTGCATACCAAGTCAGTTCGGAGCACCACCAGTCCTCTCCTAGGTAATGGGGGGTGTCCAATCAGAATTGTACTTCATGATCCTTTTTATCAAGGAAAGCTCCAACTGTAAAGGAAAGGGTTATGTAGCGGGAAAAGTCATGTGCAAAAAGGGGGTGTAGTTTAGGCCTGTAGAAGTGGATGAGGAGGTCATTGTGGGGAGAGTCATAGCTGACACTTGCCAGAGCTGGACAAAAGGAAGGAGCTGGAGATAGCAAAAGAAGAAGGCAGCAGAAGGAGAATTGGAGAGTGGAGAAGAAAAGAAGGAGGAGAGCTTAGAGCTGATTTTTCATGGCCTTGATGTACGGGAAAGTTACATCTTTTTGTGGAATTTTACTTATTGTGCTGTTGTTCACCTCTTGATTTTCAGTCAGTAGAGGACTCCATCCATCAGACTTTGCTTTGTGATTTTATTTGGGCTCAAAAGATGACAGAGGCCCCATCCATCTAGCAACCCTTTGGGCCATAAATCATTGCTTTAGGAACCTGAGAGCTCCAAGGGCAACACACTCTGACAGCATTTTCTTTTCTTTACTGTTTAGCTCCATTTTGATATTCTACTACCAAGTGTGAATTTGTTGTGGGCAACCAGCTATGTCAAAGTCAGCCTAATGCAGTATTATGTTGTCCTTTTTTTTTCTATTGGCAGTCAGTATCAGTAGATCTGGACACAATTTCTCATTCTTGGCACAACTTAGTCTAAATATGGGACCAAAAATTCTTGGCTTTATTCACATGAGTACAATCCTACAGACATCAATGCTGCATATAGATGAAGAGTTCAGGATTTAGCATATTGAGGAAACAATGATGTCATTTTGAAAGTCTCTGCTGTATTTTTTAAAAAAGAAAATAGATTAGTGTCTTTACTATATGAAGCGTTGATGTTCCCTGGTACTGAAGAACTCCAGTGTCATGTGTGAATTTTGTGCATCAGTTAAAAGCTATTTAACAAATTCTCTATATTAAGTAATTTTTATCTTTGCTTATGTGGTGATATTATTATTATTTTATTATTATTTTATTTTAATGTTTTACTTTGTCCAAAGATGACTTAGGGCAGCTTACAATATTAAAATACATAATGCAAATATAAATATTTAAAAAATCATAAATACAAAAATATAAAATACCCCCCAATTCTACACCAATCCTTCCAACCTCTTAGCATACGCCAATCCCCTCACAACTCCCCCCTAGCCCCACTGAAAAATGCCCTTGCAAATAAAACTGTTTTTTACTGCCTCCTAAAGGCGCTCAAGCCTGGCGATAAATAAACCTCCCGGTAGGAGGGAGTTTCACAGTTGTGGAGTGGCGGCTGAGAATATCCTCTTCATCATGGAGACCAAGTTAAAAACCAGTACGACCAGACAGGCATCCCCGGCCAACTGCAAAGGCTGTGATAGGACTTGGTAGGCCAACTCCATCTGGTGAAAAGCACCCCTGGCCACCACCACCACCTGAGATTTCAGGCACAGCATTGGATCCAGGAGCACTCCCAAGGCTGCAAACCTGAATGATTTGGGGGGGGGGCAGACCCCATCAATAACCGGGGTGCCAATCTGCCCCAAGTTACAAGGCCGGCCAACCATTATTTATTTATTTATTTATAATTAAATTTATATGCCGCCCCCTCCTGCTATAAGCATCTTGGGGCAATTAAAAACATCTTAAAACATATGATAAAATACATTTAAAACCAACATTAATAACCCCATCATTAAAATAACCCAATACAAAACAGAAAACCCCCTCCCTAACCCAACCCACACATCCCATCTCCCTCGGCAAAGGCCTGGCGGAACAACCAGGTCTTACACTGTCTGTGGAAAGAGGGGAGATCAGCAACCAGGCAGACCTCCAATGGGAGGGTGTTCCACAGCTGCGGTGTAGCCACAGAGAACGCCCTCCTCATGGTCGAAACCCGGGGAACCTCAAGGAGGGCACCCCTAGCCGACCGCAGAGGTCGATCCAAGATCCTGAGGGTGAGGCAGCCCTGCAGGTAGGTGGGGTCCAGGTCATTTAGGGTCATAAGTGCATCAAGTCAGTCTTGTCAGGATTCAAACTCAGTCGACTCATCCTCATCAACTCCCCCACAGCAACCAGGCAACAAGAAAGCACCGAGACTGCAGGGCCTAGGTTGGATGAAAAAGAGGTAGAGCTGAGTGTCATCAGCATATTGATGACACCTCATTCCAAATCTCTGAATGATCTTGCCCAGTGGCTTCATATACATATTGAACAAGAGGGGGGACAAGATGGAATCCTGTGAAGATCACAAGGTGATTATGAGCAATCACCCATCCCCACCCACTGAGACCTCCCCGACAGGAAGGAGCAAAAGCACTCAAGAATGGTCCTACGCACCTCCACCAGGTCCCACAGTCGAGTCAACAATACCTCATGATCAAGTGTCAAAAGCCGCTGATAGATCTAATAAGATCAACAGGGTGGATTTCTCTTTGTCAATCTCCAAGCATAGATCATTGACCAAGGCCACAAGCACTGTCTCTGTGCCATGCCCAGGATGAAAGTGATACCGAAAGGGGTCCAGGAATCCAATAGCATCCAGATGGGTCTGGAGCTGATGCACCACCACCCACTCAATAACCTTCCCTAAAAAGGGAAGGTTAGAGACAGGCTGATAGCTGCATGGGGAGTCAGTGTCCAATGATGGTTTCTTGAGCAGAGGCCAGACAATCGCCGTCTTAATGGAGTCCAACATCCTGCCCTTCCTAAGGGAGGCATTGACAACCCCAGCCAGCAATGGCCCTAACGACTCCTGGCTGGCTTTCAGCAACCACGTTGGGCATGGATCTAATTTAAAACTGGTGTCCTGCACAGCCCAAGCACATCTCTCGCATCAGCAGGTGATAACAACTGAAACTGGTCCAAATAAAAAAGACAAGGCTGGACCTCCACAGCCCCAAACTCTGACTCTTCCATAGAAACAATCATGCCGCAGTCTTGGTGAATACAAGCAATTTTGTCTGCAAAGTCATCAATAAAAATGTCATAGCAGGCATTAGAGGACTCCAACTCCTGGTGGAGACAGTCCAGATTAACCAGACCTCTCACCATCCAGAAAAACTCTGCCGGACCAGACTTCTCAGATGCTGTGACAGCAGTGAAGAAAGCCTTCTCCGCTGCCATCACAGCCACAGTGTAGTCTTTCAAAAACGATATATGCTGCAATCAGTCGGATTCAACACAAGTTGAGTCCCACCTGCACTCTAACTGCCTACCCTCCCACTTCAGCCACCTCAGGCCCTCCATATGCCATGGGGATCTGTGTTGGCGCAGCAGTGGGAGCGGGCATCTGGGTGCCACCATGCTGATGGCATTGGTCAAGATGCCATTGCACAGAGCGACCAGGTCATCAACAGAGCAGCTGTCAAGGTCAGTAGGTCAATCCCCCAGAGATTTCTGAAATCCAATCAGATCCATATGTCTCCAAAGATGGACCAACCTAACTGGTCCAGCACCCCGATGGGGGCAAAGGAGGGCCGGGATCTGAGCCTTCAAGAGGTAATGATCCATCTATGACAACGGTGTTTTATCAACATCCCCAATAATTGGAACCCGCAGTTCCAGGCCAGTGCAAAACATCAAATCCAGTGTGTGTCCTTTTTCAGTTTCCAGTAGGGGCGGGAAAACCGGTAAATCCGGTATCCGATAATGCCGGTACCGGGCGTACCGGCATTATTGGATTCGACCCGGTAAATCCGGTCCGGGTACCGGATTCCGGGTACCGGATTTTTTTACATTGCAGCCATTTAAAAATGGCTGCAATGTAAAAACTTAAAGCCCCACCAAAAAAGTTAAAAAAAACAAACCCTCCCCGAGTCCAGGCTGCGCGGGTGGAAGGGGGGACACCCCCCACCCACCCTGCCCAGCCTGGATTTTTGTTTAAAAAAAGACTCAGAGGCGAGCCCACCCCCCAGCACCAGCGGCCGCGGCGTCCCCGCAGCCGCCGGTAAGTATGACCCGATCCCTGGGGGGGGTGTTTAACACCCCCCCAACCCCCCAGGGATCACCCCTACTAAAGTTCAGTGCTTGCTTACCTTGCGGAGCTCCGGCGGCGGCGGCGGGCGGTCCGGCGGCCTCAGCGCCGGCTGTGGCTGCCGGCGTCAGAGACGCTCTAGGCCTTCCGGGGAAACCCGGAAGTTCCCCGGAAGGCCTAGAGCGTCTCTGACGCCGGCAGCCACAGCCGGCGCTGAGGCCGCCGGACCGCCCGCCGCCGCCGCCGGAGCTCCGCAAGGTAAGCAAGCACTGAACTTTAGTAGGGGTGATCCCTGGGGGGTTGGGGGGGTGTTAAACACCCCCCCCAGGGATCGGGTCATACTTACCGGTGGCTGCGGGGACGCCGCGGCCGCTGGTGCTGGGGGGTGGGCTCGCCTCTGAGTCTTTTTTTAAACAAAAATCCAGGCTGGGCAGGGTGGGTGGGGGGTGTCCCCCCTTCCACCCGCGCAGCCTGGGAGGGGGAGGGGGAAGGAATTCATTGATTTCAATGGGGACACAGCGCCCCATTGAAATCAATGAAATAAAACCGGTACCGGCATACCGGATTTAATCCGGGAATCCGGTTTTTAGAGAACCGGTAACCGGTAAATCCGGTAGCCGGTAATGGTCCCGGGGTCCCACCTCTAGTTTCCAGTTTTCTTTGTCCCATGGTCTGACCCTGAACTGTCCCAAGCCCAGAGTATTTAAGCACCATCAACCCCACCCAGCTAGGCATCTGGCCTCCCCCTGAGCATGCTCAGAGTGGCCTCACCTGAGCTCCAGGTCAGGCTTGGAAATGCCATCAGACCCACCCACATGGTCACCATGTGGTTCTGTTTACTGTAAATGTATGGTTCCTCTGCCTGCCTCTCCAGCCTCAGTTCAGTTTCCACCACACAAAGAATCCCTAAGAACCACGACCACTGTGCCTCCACCCTCTGAGCCTATGATGCTGCTGCACGGAATACCCAGTCGGTGCCACCTGAGCCAAACCTGGCCCAGATGCCTTGTCCAGCCAGGTCTCCATGATACACACGAGTCAGCAGTCTCATCCAGGATAAGCTCCTGGATGTTAGTTGGTTTATTAGCCTCTGACTTCACATTGAGCAACATCAGTGTCAGGTCAGGGCCCCTACTTGCCTCAACTCCAAATATCCTGAGACAGGGGGAGTGGGAAATGGGGACAGACACCAAATGTCTCCTGCGACATTCCCAATGGCAAACCTTCCCACTCACCCCCACCCCCTTGCCATACCTCTCCATGCCCTACACAACCTCAACAGCTGCTCCCCCTACCCTCAGAGCCCTACAGGGACAGATGACTGGGGAGGATCCTCCAGGCCCAGCACCCCAGGAGGCAGAGTAACAAGGGAGGAAGTGGAAGACAACTCCTCCACCCCTAATGCTTCCCCCAACCCCTCTTCCTATAGGAACTTCCCTCTTCCTATAGGAACCTACCCCTCTCACCGAGGGACCCTGACCAGGGAGCCCTCACCACCCTGCTACCCTGAGCATGCACACACACAAACCCTCACAGGGGGGTCATGGCACCTCCCTCCACCCCGTCCCCTATGCCTATACCCTCTCTTCTCACAGGAGTCTGGGACACTCCCAACTAGTTCCCCCCTGCCCATACTCCCCCTCTCATAGGGGGTAAAGGCACCATACCCCACTCCCAACCCTCCATATTTACACCCCTTTCTTCTGCACAAAACCCATACTCCTTCCAGCCAGCCATTCCCTCCACCTCTACCACCTAACAACCCTAAAGACAAATTTTAAACAATTTAAAATGAAACCTCACCCTCTGATCCCAAACAGACCCACAAATGGCCTACTAATAGCTATTGCTGCAGGCTGCCACCTGTAGGAGGCAGCAGCATTTCAGGTCCTGGAGGGTGGTGGTGGGGCAAGCCCAGGTGTTCAAGCCAATATGTATATTTTTTGTTGTTGCTGTACTGTGCCTTGCACCAGCTTTAAATACCAAATAGGTTTTCCGTCTGTTCTTTACTGACAACTGCAAGAAACTGGTTGAAACCCAGTCCTTATTAAAGTCAGTAATAAAATTCTTGATTTCTTTGGAGTCAGGGTTTCATTCCATATTGCTAACTTTGATTAGCATTATTTGAAGAGTAATCCATTGTCTGGTGAAACTCTAGTGTTCCAGCAGCTCATCCTAAAGAACGTTCTTTGATGGAGAATGGTGAATAAGTTTTCACAGTCTTTAATTTCTGTAAGAAATGCTGCATGGATTCTAACTATTGTAGGTGAGTCTCCAGACAGTAGCATGACTTAGGATTAGCAGTTTTAGATCTGGACTTCCAACAGAACGTTCATTATTCTTTTAGTAATTTTGTTAAAAGGAAGTATGATGATCTGAGCAGTTACAGATAAATATTTGTCCTGTCAAATAACATTTGCTAGCCAATACATGCTAGTTCTTTGAAGGGAGAAGAACAAGGAAAACATGTAGAACAGTATGATCCACTCTCATTTGGAACAACAAGATGTTTTATATCTCATGGAATATGGAAATGCAGCTGGTGTGTTGTATAACAGGAATGAATTAGAACTCTTGGGGCAAGATCCTTGCACCATTGAAATCACTGAACACTGAGTGGAGTCAGGAATGTACTATCTATTCGTATATTAATGAGGTAACCCAGTGGTTTTCACTGATGGGTCCCAAGAAGGTTTTTACATAAGTCTTGGGGTGGCTTGTGGGTCCCTGAGTCCTGGCACAGCTGCATCATGTCCCCTCCTGCCACTTGCCTGGCTGGCTGTGCTGCTGAGAGCCATGGGTGAGATATAGAGAGGTGCATGGCTTCCTGCAGCTTCTCTAGTCCCCACATCTTACTTCTTCCAGCTGCCTGGTGTGTACCCTCTGCTACCATCAGGATGAGGTTTCCCCCTGCTGCTGCTTCCACCCAGCCACTTCTGGGTGGAACTTGTCCCAGGAAGTGATCTGCCCGACCCACGTGGGGGGACATATCCTCGACCTGATCTTCGGCTCTGGCCTTGAGGCGGGGGGTCCGGTTGTGGGGGAGGTGACAGCGGTGCCCTTGTCGTGGACGGACCATTACCTCCTTCAGGCCGGTCTTTTAGCGCGCCCCCTCCAGAAGGGGAAGGGACCAGTTAGGATGGTCCGCCCTCGGAGGCTGATGGAACCCCAGCGGTTCCAGGAGGTCCTGAGGGAGCTTACCCTGGATGTGGACGGTCACTCTGTGGATGAGCTGGTCCGGCATTGGAACATCTTGCTGGAGGAGGCCATTGACAGGGTGGCTCCGAGGCGCCTTCTGCCTCGGTCTCGTCACCGCAGGACCCCTTGGTTTACTGAGGGGCTGCGGTGTATGAAGCGTGTGGGCAGGAGGCTAGAGCGACGCTGGCGTCGGACTCGGTCTGTCTCCGATCGTCTTCTCCATAGGGCCCATTTGCGGTCCTATGTGGAGGCTGTGAGGACGGCGAGGAAGGAATTCCTCGCCGTCCTCATAGCGTCTGCGAAGTCGCGTCCAGCGGAGCTGTTTCGGGTGGTGCGGGGGCTGGTTAGTCCGGCCTCCCTCCGCCTGGATGGGGACTTGTCCCGGGCCCGCTGTGAGGAGTTTGTCATCTACTTCGCAGACAAGATCGCTCGGATTCAGGCCGATTTCGACGCTGGGTTGATAGCAGTAGGGGAAGAGCGCGGGGGGGCGGAGGGTCCGTCTGGTCCATCTTTATGGGGTGAGTTTCAGGAAGTGACGCCGGCCGATGTGGTGGATGTCCTGGGGTCTGTGAGGGCCACGTGTTGTCAACTAGATCCGTGCCCGTCCTGGTTAATAAAAGCTTCCGGGGAGACGTTGGGGACGGTGCTGGCGAGGGTGGTGAATGCGTCCCTTCGGCAGGGGAGGTTGTCGCCTTGCTTAAAAGAGGCTGTGGTGCGCCCCCTGCTGAAAAAACCATCGTTGGACGTAGACGCGCTCGCCAGCTACCGACCTGTCTCTAACCTTCCCTTTTTAGGGAAGGTTATTGAGCGGGCAGTGGCGCTCCAGCTCCAGGGTCATCTAGATAATATCGGGCTCCTTGACCCGTTTCAATCTGGGTTCCGCCCCGGCTATGGCACCGAGACGGCGTTGGTGGCCTTGGTGGACGACCTCCGCCGGGAGATGGATGCGGGATGTTCGACATTTCTCATCCTGCTCGATCTCTCGGCCGCTTTTGACACCGTGGACCATGGGCTGCTGTTGAGACGACTGCGTGACCGGGGGGGTCTGGACGGAACTGTTCTTGAATGGTTCCGTTCATTCCTCTCGGGGAGGAGCCAACGGGTGGTGTTGGGGGAAGAAACATCGAGCCCCCGCGCCTTACCGTGTGGCGTTCCGCAGGGATCGATCTTGTCTCCATTATTATTTAACATCTATATGCAGCCCTTGGGGGAGGTCGTGAGAGGGTTCGGGGTGCGATGTCACCAGTATGCTGATGATACTCAGCTGTACCTCTCGTTTTCTACCGACCCAGACCCTGCTGTCTCGGTGCTATCCCAATGTTTGGAGGCCGTGGCGGATTGGATGCGACAGAGCAGACTGAAACTCAACCCAGATAAGACGGAGGTAATGGTGGTGGGGAGGGCGAAGGGGGTGGTGGCCCCCCTGATTGGGGGGGTTTGCCCCCCTGTAGCTCAGCAGGTCCGGAGTCTGGGGGTCATTTTGGACGCAGGCCTGCGGCTGGAGCAGCAGGTGGAGGCAGCCGCGAAGGCTGCCTTCCGCCAGCTTTATCTGGTACGTAGGCTGCGTCCGTATGTCTCTGGCCCGGACCTGGCCTCCCTCATCCATGCCTTCGTCACCTCGCGACTCGACTACTGTAACGCGCTCTACGTGGGGCTTCCCTTGTTCCTGGCCCGGAGGCTGCAGCTGGTGCAGAATGCGGCGGCCCGTCTTCTTACGGGGACGGGTCGCCGGGAGCACATTACACCGGTGCTCCGAGCGCTGCACTGGCTGCCGATAGTGTGCCGGGCCAGGTTCAAGGTCCTAGTAATGATCTATAAAGCCCTATACGGCCTTGGCCCCTCTTACCTTAGGGACCGCCTCGCCCTTCGCGCCCCGGAACGACTCCTGCGGTCTGCCGGGGGTGCCCTCCTGGAGGTCCCCCGTGTTAAGCGGGGGGCCACGATGGAGCGGGCATTCTCGGTGGTAGGGCCGCGGCTGTGGAACTCCCTTCCGGAGGAAGCTCGCCTGGCCCCAAGCCTTTTGACTTTTCGGCGGAACTGTAAGACCTGGCTGTTTGCCCAGGCCTTTGGGAGGGAGGGGGGGGGTGATTTTTAATCCCCCACCTGTTGATTTATTTTTGTATACCACCAGCTTTATTATATGTTTTATGGTTGTATTTTAAATGTTTTAAAAATGTTTTTATTGTTGTAAACCGCCCCGAGCTGCTGTGCAGGATGGGGCGGTATATAAATCCAATAAATGAAATGAAATGAAATGAAATGGTCCTGGATTTATTTTAAGGTGGCTCCTAGAATTTTTAAAAATGTTTTGTTGGGTCTCACGCACAGAAAGGTTGAGAACCACTAGTGTAATCAACTGAAAGAGAGAGAAAATCAGAAGTAATGGGATAAATAATAGGAAGAATTGGTCAAAGAATGCAAGAAATATTTTCCAAACGGGGTCAGTTTTTTCCTCAGATTTTCCCTAGGATGTCAATTTTAAGTCAGTTCACTGAACTGCATTAAATTCTTGGCCCAGAATGAGAGTTGTCTTCCAGAAGACAACTATGCATGTTCAGCCCCAAATCACATTGGCTTTCTGGATGCCACATTGATTTGCAAGCCCACAGTTAATTTACTATCTACAGTTACCCTCGGGCCTTTTTCAATATTATTATTTTCCAAGTACTGCATCTCCTTCCTAATTAACCTCAGTGTTTTGGATTGTTTTCCACAGATTTTTTTTCTACAATCTCGTTTTATTTCCTGTGTACATTTCTTTTTCTTTCTTTTTTTTCCTTTTTCTTTGTTTGTTTCTTTGTATAACTTCTCCATCTTTACTGTTTCACTGCACAGCACCTCCCACTTTAGTATCATCTCACATTTAATCAACTTACTATTTGTTCTTTCAGAACTTGAGTAAAGATGTAAATAAAAATCAGCCCCAACACCACTTGATCTTGTAACCATTTTTGATTATTATCTTCTGTCAGTTAGTTTTCAAGGTATGCAAAAGGACTCCGCTCCAAGACAATCTGAAGTAGTTTTTCAAGTAAAATTTTTGTTGATGTGCTGTATCAGATGCATTAATAAAGTCCAGATATATTACATCGGCTGCATTCTGTTACTCTTAACTGCATTGCTTCATCTGTGTGTTATAAATTCTCATATGTCATTTGCATTTGCTTTGAGGCCAACTGTAACCTCACCTTAGAAGGATACATGTAAGTTTAAATGCAGGAAACCTCTCCAAATTATGTCTTGAAAAACAAACCGAGCAAACGGAATAATTTGGTTATGATTCTGTGGTCAGTAGAAAAGTCTAAAATGGAATTAGGGTGCAATGCATCAGTAGCATGATGCTGGAATCTATACACTAATTAAGTTGCATATCTTAGCTAGGAAGCAGAGAAGTAGACAGAAAGGCTATGCACAGGGTGCTTGTTTTCTCCTTGCATGCTTCAGTAGATTTTTGTGCTAGTTTCAAATAAACCAACACAGAGGGCCACTATTCAGAGATGACACGTGTCCATTCTTACACAGATCTAGTAGTAGCCAAACACCTTGTAGAAGGTGACAACGGGTGATTTCAGATGTGACGGGGCGGCTTTGGTCCCGTCACGGAATCACCCTTATGATTCCCCGCCGGAATCGAACCGTCACGGCCAGCAGATGTGCCGGCCGATCCTGGCAGGGAATCTGGGGGGGGGGCGGGCTGCGCAGCGTAACGTGCAGCAGCACATCCCTGCCCCCCCATGCTCCCGAGGCCACCCCGCCCTCCAGGAGATGGGTGGGCACAGCGGCCAATCCGGTTGCAGTGCCCGCTTGCCCCCCAGGGTATTGACCACGGCCTGGAATCAGCAGCGAGCATGGCCGCCAATTCCAGGCCGTGGTCAGAGGCCAGACGAGACGTTACCATGCTCAACCATGGTGAATCCCACTGTGGTTGAGCGTGGTAACGTCATGTCTGTTGGGGGCAAAAAGTGATTCCCACCGGGTGTTCACCCCTGGCGGGAATCACTTTGACCACTCTTTCGGAGATGGTCCCCAGACCATCCTCGAAAGCATGGTTATTTTGATTCCCACTGGAGGTTCATTGTGGTAAACATCTGGCGGGCATCAAACAGACGTTACGGGACCATTCCCCACCACAGGGGATTGTCTGTGGTTGAGCGTGATCTCGTAACGTCTGAAAATACCCAGCTATTCCAGACAATATGCTAGGCTGTGGTCCCTAAACAGTGTTCCAGGGACCATTGGAAGTTCATGTGGGCCACAGTAAGTCAATTGAAGGCTGACAGTGGTTTCTTTGTTCAAAATGTTGGGAACCATGGAAATAAGGGATGACAGTCAACCTTCCAAATTTCTTGGTTTTTGAAAGTTATTTATAATTGTAAATGATGTGTCAGCCTATTTGTTATAATGTGTCTTATGGTGGGGTTTTTTTAGGCAGACTCCTGGCAGAGGTGAAGAAGAATGAGAGGATCTGCACAGGAATCAGTTCCCTGGGATGCAAGCTTATGTATGTGATTGCATGAAGGAAGCATGTACAGAGCAGGTCATATGCACAACGTTGCTCCTTGCCCTTCTTCCCCATGCTTAGCCCCATCCCACAGTAAAGCTCCACAGTGGCTCTGTAGCAGTGGATTTGGGGGCTGGATTTCCCATCAATTCATAAACCACTCTCTTCAATATGTACATCTTGTCCTGAAAAAAGCTAATGATTGGGCATGTTTAGAAAGTAGCTTTAACCACAGATGGCTTTAAATAGATGGCTTTAAAATATTGGGCTGTTTTGCCCTCAGACAAAAGGTCACTTGACTAGGACAAAAGGTCACTTGGCTAGGATCACATTCCTTGTTGGTCACTGATGTGGATGGTTGTAGAACATTCAGCCTATTTGCTTAACGTTAGCATGGCTGTTTCAAAGGGCAAAATCAGATGTGCAGCCAGTGGGATTGCCCTCTGGGCTGTCCCAGGGCAGAAAATTGTGGGCAACACGGCCCAGGTCAGGGCACTGAACTGCAGTCAGGGAGCCGTCCCACTGCCTGCACAGCCCAGGCAGGGCCAGGAGCATGACAAATGTGGGTAGCTGGCCCCACCTATGCCCAGCTCCCAGCACCCCACTCCCTGCCATGACAGACAACCATGGCAGCAGATGAGGCACAGTCATGGCGGTCCCTGGCCTAGGGCAGGTATGTCACACCAGAACAGTCTACTGTGGCCCACTGTGGCTCATTTTGGCCTGCATGGATGGCACTAAGCCCAGGCTGTGACCTCAGAGATTTGCCAAAGTCACAGCCCAGGCTAGCCATCAACACTCTCGGGCAATCCTGGCCCAACATCTGGCGGTGAATGTTTACACATGCTGGTGGGTCCTGGGCTGCAGAGGGCCAAAGTCATGTCTATTTTTACCCAAAGACAGGACTTTTGTGGGCACAGTAGTAATTGTTTATTCCGGAGGAAGCTCGCCTGGCCCCAAGCCTTTTGATTTTTCGGCGGAACTGTAAGACCTGGCTGTTTGCCCAGGCCTTTGGGAGGGGGGGGGGGGGTGATTTTTAATCCCCCACCTGTTTTATTTATTTTATATACCACTAGCTTTATTATATGTTTTATGGTTGTATTTTAAATGTTTTAAATGTTTTTATTGTTGTAAACCGCCCCGAGCTGCTGTGCAGGATGGGGCGGTATATAAATCTAATAAATGAAATGAAATGAAATGAATGTTTATATTTCTATCATAATTTAATTCCAAATTTCTATTATAATTTAACTTTGCAAATTTTGACTCAAGTCTTAAGTACATGCTTTAATTTTACAAGTAACCACTTTTTTGAGTTTAGTGGGGCTATGCATATGAAAATGTCTACAAGATGGGGCATACATACACAAGAAAAGTGTTGACAAGGAGCTATCTGAGCTAGAGGGTGAAACAAGACAAATCAGACACTCTGCACTTCAGCATGAGGAAAATTTTTAACCAAAAGCAGTGGGTAAGCATTCATTTTTAAAATGGTACTCTGAGATTATTATTTTTCTATGCAGAAAGGATAAGAATTTTGTTTTTAATGGGCATTTAATGGGAATTTTTGGTTTTTACTAGTGCCAATTTTGCACTATTGAAGTCAGTAGAAGATTTGCTTTTGATGTAAATGAACATAGACCCTATGTTCCCATGTGAAAAACATGGTGGTAAACTGCAAGAAACACCAATTTTCTTCTATGATATTAGCATAGTTGGTGAAAAGAATTTGCTTGAAGGACTTGTACTCCAGAGAGAACGAATATCTAGGCAGTGTCATCCATACAAGACCATTGTGGGCCACTAAATTCAATAGTTTCTCCAGGAATTAGCTTGGTGAAGCAAGTTGAGATGTAAACCGATCCATGTTTCTCAGCAATTTTAAAGCTGGGCCATCAATTTTGAAGATCTTTGAATACATGGCACGTCAAATGGCTTAAAACATTCTCCATTATCACAGAAGACACATCTGTTTCATCCATCATCAAGCTTCCATGCTCTTCATATAAAGTTTAAACAAAATCTCCCTAGCTAAATAGCAGTTTTGCAATACATTCAACAACTGGAAGAAAATAGTTACAGGTCTGCTATGTTTACCATTTTGAATAGTAAGTACCACTTTCAGGGTTAGTCTACTACCCTACCCATTTTGTTTGCTAGTCTACTACTTTGGCCATGGCAGGCAAGACTCAGGCTTCCTTCTTCAACCCTCAGTCATGTGAGCAG
Organism: Sphenodon punctatus; assembly: GCA_003113815.1. Lineage (NCBI taxonomy): Eukaryota > Metazoa > Chordata > Lepidosauria > Sphenodontia > Sphenodontidae > Sphenodon > Sphenodon punctatus. Next base: position 1,987,131 of record QEPC01014158.1, on the reverse strand, counting down.
CTGGGGCCAGGAACACGTAGAACTGCACATACATACATAGTGGAGACAGAGCTCCAGCTACCCTCCTGAGTCTCCACTCCATTGCTGTTTGCCTCGCGCTTCTGCTGGCTCCTCACATGGGCTCCCACACCTTTTAAAATGGGAGAGGGAAGGCAACAAGGGGGGAGGGGCAAACAAAGAGAAGACAGAGAAAAAGAAGAAAAGAAAATAGAAGAGACTTAAACAGTTATTTTTTATTATTTTTTTTAAAGGGAAAAAAATAAGAAACTTCAGAGACAGAGGGTGCTTTTAGACGGACAGCAGCCCTGCTTCTGCTTTGCCTCACCTCAGGTGGCCCATCCAGCTTAAGGGCAGGCTGCCAGATGTGCAGGCAGAGCAGGCTGTCCCTGCTCCACTCCAGTCCTGCTTATGGTGCTCCAGAACATCCAGGAGCACCACCAGTGGAGCGGGCCACCCAAACCCAGGTCACTATTTCGAGGTGGAGCTGCTGTCCATCTGCTTGGTAGATGGCCACTGCAGCCCTGCTCTTGGCTGGGGGTTGCCCCAGGCAACACTGTAGAATTGAGGGCAGCAGCCTAGAGCTTCAGGCAATCTGCCCCAAACTCTATGGTATGGGGGAAGGGGTGCTGCATGGGCCGGGTCTGTGTAAACTCAACCCAGGTGGGGCTGCAAGCAGGCAGACATAGGAGTGCAGCCCCAGAGCAGGCCCAGATGTGTCGCTAGCCCAACATTCATCTGAAAACACCCAGAGACTTAAAGGGAGAAAGGTAGAGGGAAATTAGAGAAAGAAAGGACAAAAGGGGAAGTGTTAAGCTGCTTTTAAATGAGTGGGTCACCGTTGCATGACCCACTTGCGTGATATTTCAAAATCCTGCAAGGCAGGATTAAATGAGACAGAAGTCCGTGATCATGCGCGTAGAAGACGGTTGCGCATTGTTTGCAGATTGCGAAATAAATACCTTGATTTTGAAATATCGTGCGAGCAGGTCACACAACGGCGACCCGTTCGTTGAAAAGCGCCCTTAGTCTTTACAGTGTATGTATTGGTACTGTACAGGGTGTTTTTTGCTGTTTTAAAAAAATGAGTATACAAAACATAACACAAAACAATTCTATGCAATTGAACTTATGGAACAACCATAAAAAGTATTCATCATATAGTTAAGTAAGTCATCCCATCAATAAATCAACCTTTAAAAAATAGTCTGTGATTAAATAACTCGGCTGCTAGAAAAGGAACACACAAGAGAAGAAGTAGGTATAAGGCAAAATTAAAAGGTAAAAGGCTAACCCTAACCACATACATACAGAGACTAAGGGGACAGGACATAAATAAATACCAATGGATTAAAACAGAGTAATTAAACAGCAAGGGGAGCAATACTCCCAAACCCAGATCAAAGCTCAGTCAAAAATCTCCAAAAAGTCAAACAAAATTTCACTAAATTTCCCAGACTCCCCTCTCCTGAAGAATGTCAATCATCCATTGGCTGCAATCCAGCATATCAACATACCAAGTATCAATGCTTGTTGGAAACTGACTTTCCCATGGTAGAAAAGAACTGTGCAGATTTATGTAATCCATGCACTGTACACCTAATGAATACATCTACTTATTTTCAAAGGTTGGCAGATACGATAGTTACAGCTATGGTTTAATAATTTTAGGACCTCACTTTGTTCTGGTGCTAAGGTAAATCAGGAACAACTCTATTGAAGTTAATTAATGGAATAACACTGGTGGTAAGTACTACATTCAGGGTTAGTCTACGACCAGTGGCGGCTTCAGCCCCAGGGCGTCAGGGGCGCTTCCCCCACAGCCTCTCTCTGCCCCCAAATTCCCAAAACAATAAAAAAAATATTTTTTAAACCTGAACTCTGTCCGCTGGCGGTGTCCCAGGACTCCCCGACCAGCGTTTAGCAGTGCGCTGCAGTGCTTGTGCCGAACATCCAATTTCTAACGGTGCTGCGCATGCGCCAGCTTGGTCTTCTGCTTGCGCATGTGCAAAGGGCGCATAGAGCGCCGCTGCTCTGAATCCTCCCTGTCCCTGCTCTGTCTGTGACGTGAGGGGGAGGGGAAACTCGGGGAGGGTGAGACAGAGTCCATGGAGCCCTGTAAGGGGCAAAATTAATCTGAACATGCATAGGATGACACAAGGTGCTGCCCAGCAGGCATGCATTGAACAGCGTGCCAGCCACTGGGGGCACTCTTCCATTGGAGGTAGAAGCGGCAGCATGGTTTGTAATATGGGCTGTAGCTCTTTCCGCCCGGGGGGGAGGGGTGGTGACTCGGGGACTGTGGAGCATCATGTGTGTGAGTGCAGTTTGACTGATTGGCCGGTGGAACAGCGGAGGAGGGGGGAGAGTGTGCAGAGTGTTTGTGTGACGTGTTGTCTTGTCTTTTAAATTTCTGCATACTCAGAGAGTGAGTTTCTGAGCGCGGGTTTTTTCTCACGTGGTGTAAGAGGGTGGTGCCGGCTGCTGCAGAGAGACTGAGAGCATATAAGGTGATTCAAACTAGGCGCCATTTTATATCTCTTGAGAGTCTGACCAAGTTGGTTCTTCTTGAGAGAGAGTGAGTTGTTGCAGCCATCCGGCTGAATCTCAATCCATTCCAGGATCAATTCCCTATTTCCCTTCCCTGCTTGTTAGAAATATAGATTTAGTATTTTAGTTTATTTTTTAATAATAATTTAATCTCAAGGAAGCAAGCTAGGTTGTAGTGTAGTGTATGCACTGCCACCCACTTGGCAGTGCCAAGTGGGTCCATCATCGAACTTGAAGCCCATCATCTTGTCCTCGCTCGAGTGGGAAGAAGAGAGATGCTGCCATGCTCTGGGCTCAGTCCTGCTGGTGGTGAGTACGCTACGTTGAGGACCCGGGCCGGGCTGGGGGGACTTGTCTTAGGAGGAGCCAAGGAGGCCAGGAGGGGGGATGTCAGTGATGATCAGCATGTTTTAATTATGAATTGTAGAATTTGAATTTATTATGAATTTAATTATCAATTATAAGATATGCAGGTTGCAGGGCTGCATTGGTTCCACTGCAGCCCTGTAACCTGTATATCTCATAAGTGGCTTCTAAAAATTAGTGTCTATGGCAACCCTAAGTGCGGGGAGTAGGTGTACTGGGAGATATGAGGGGGGACGGACACGTGGAGTCTTGTGGACTGGAGGGGCCAGTGTGAGCTTGGACAACAGGCATTTTGTTGGCGCTGATGATGCTGGTCTGCTGGAGGGGGCTGGTTTGGTGGCATGGAGCCCCGAAGGGGGCCAAAATTAAAAAAAAAAAAAATGGTGCTTGGGCAGGCATTTTGTAACTTTGAGCTGATGCTGGTCTGCTGGAGGGGCCTGGTTTGGTGGCATGGAGCTCCAAAGGGGGCCAATTGTTAAAAACAGGCCTGCTCTGAGCATGGACAGGCATTTCGTGTTGTGGGTGCTAGGAATTCTGGTCTGCAGGGACCTACGTTGCTTGAAATGGTGCCCCCAAAGGATCCAAACTGTTAAAAACAGGCCTGTGATCTCAGGTGTCTTCAAAAAGCTGGAAATGTGACACTTGTGATAAAGTTGGGGTTTTGAAAGCCTGAGATGTAACTGTTAGTCCTCTGATCAGGTGTTTTCAAAATGCTGGCATTTGGGGGTATAGTTACTAGGAATGCTGGTCTAGAGCAGTCTGGTTTAAGTACTGTAACACCTCCAATTCTGTACCATTTCTCTGCAGTACCTTGGAGTTAGAGGACAGACCCCTGTGTTTATCTCTCATGTATGTGCTACTCTTGTGGATTGCACTTTCATTGTGTTTGTATCCTGATCCAAACTATGGCAGAAGTTATCTGGATTATTGGCGATTCCTACATTCACCGTTTGGAGCAGTTTGTCCATGAAGAGGGGCTTACCTTTTTCTCAGGCAACCAGATTTATGACATCTGGTGGCTCGGAAGAGGAGGCATGAGATGGCATGAGATCATTCCAACATTGGATAGGATTCGGAGGAGACGTGATGTTCCACTGCCAATGGGAATCGTGATCCACTGTGGTGGAAATGATGTGGGTGACCTCACCTGTGTAGAGTTGGCAATTGCCATGAGACGTGATCTGCGCCGTATCATCCACTCCTTTCCAAGGAGCAACATCTTGGTGTCGGATTTAATTTAAAGAGCAGTCAATAGGAATGCAAGGCCAAGCCCGACTGATTCTGATGCACTTTGTCGTTTGAGGAAATTGATGAGAAATGTCAACAGACTAGTGGATGCTTTTCTGCGTCATGAAAGGAGGGCTACTACAATCTGGTATAGGTTCTCGAGACATCAGCTATCCCTTTATGATGTAGATGGAGTGCATCTATAAAGAGCGGGACAGTTACGTTTCTTTCAAGCACTCCAAGAAAGCATTAGTCAACACATTTGAAGACCTTAGCACTGTACACATACTACGTAAGTTAATGGAGGCTTTAATTGATTGTCTCCAGTGGTTTCTTCTTGTCCCCAGAAACACCAAGTGTAGGATAAATATTAACTTTAAAAAATTGTTTCTAAATAAACTGTTCAATAAATTGGGTCTTTTTACTGTCTCGGTTAACTTTTGCATGGGACAGTGGATTACATAAAAAGAATCAGTTTGCATATGTGAAATTAAAAAAAATAAATTGTTTACACATTAAGACATCACTTTAAGGTGAGGGACAAAAGGCAAGGTTGGGGGGGGAACGTTAATATCTTTGAGAGAGTGCTGCTAGTGCCAAATCCCCATCTTTTCTTTTATTTCAGAGCCTACACTTCAAAAATGAATGTCGTTGACGCTCTTCTCGCAAAGCCATTCACCATGCTGACTTATGAAGAGAAACTGCAGATCAAAGACATGGGACCTCACCATCCAGAACTGCAAATCGAACAATCTGCACAGTAGACGGAAAGGCTATACATGCAGGATCCACACATCCTGGTACGAGAAGTTCTGGTGGCTATGTGGCAGTATTTCCAAGAAGTCATTGTTCTGTTTTTCTTGCCTGCTGTTTGGTGGTGACACAGCATGGACAAAGACAGGAGTCAAGGACATCAAGCACCTGTCTGAGAAGGCAAAGAAGCAAAATTCTTGTAAAAGCCACCTTGACAACTGCCTAAAACTGTCACAGTTGGGAAAAAAAAACATAGCAGAGAGACTCAATGAAGGCTACCGTGTGTCTGTAAGGAAACACAATGAGGACATGGATCGAAATAGATACATCCTCTTCAGAATAATAGACTGCATAAAGTTCTGTGGTGCCTTTGATTGGCGCTGCGTGGACATGATAAAAGTGAGGGATCTGTCAATCCAGTTTTTTTTTGAGGTGCAATAGATTTACTTGCCACAGCTGACAGTAGGCTACAGCAACATTTGAAGACTGCAACTGTCTTCAAGGGAACTTCGAAAACCGCGCAGAACGAATTCCTGGACTGCATGCTGCAAATTGCTCGTGTCCACATAATTACTGAAATTAAAAATGCAGGTTTTGTGGCTATCAAAGCTGATGACACCACTGATGTCTCAACCGTCTGCCAGTCTATCATGATTTTCCACTACATCGATGGCAGAAGTTCAACCGTGGAATGTTTTTTCAGCTTCACACACTTGACAGACTCCCGTGCAGAAACAATTACTGAGTCCTTGCTTGAAAACCTCAGTGCTTCTCTCCCAAGGGATTCTGACAAACAGAAACTCATAGCTCAGAGCTATGATGGAGCGAGCGTGATGCGTGGAGAGCATGGTGGAGTGTGTAAGGGATGTATACCCAAACGCACACTTCGTTCACTGTTTTGCCCATCAGCTGAACCTTATTGTTCAGCAAGTCGTATCCCAAATAAGACAAGTAAGGATTTTCTTCCAAAGTCTGTCTGGTATCCCTGCTTTCTTCAGTTCATCTCCAAAAAGGACTGAAGTTCTAGATGCGGTGGTGAAGAGAAGACTTCCCAAAGTAGCTAAAACACGTTGGAATTTTAGTGTGCGGACAGTCGAGGTCATCTATGAGCACAGAGATGACCTGGTTGAGTGCTTTGAACAAATACGACTAGATAGTCATGATGCCAAGACTGGTATTGAGACCAGGTCATACATGACCATGTTGGAATCGGACGGGGAGTTCCTCTACTTCTTGTCCTTGTTCCACAGAATCATGCCGCATGTGGACATACTTTACAAGGAGCTCCAAAAAAACCACATTGACTCTGTAAGTATTCAAAGATATACTACTGACTTCGTAAGAGCCATCAATAAAGTGAGGGATTTCACTGGAACTCTGCGCTCGGAGCTGCTGGAGAATGCTCAGATTCGTAGAAGTGCACCTAGCATGGACACGCTAGAGCAGATCGCTGTGGAAGTGTAGGATATTATAATCTCTCATGCACGTGACAGATTTCAATTCACAAAACATATAGAGAGCGCAACTTTGGTGCAGGGGACTTTGTTTCGAAGGCACAGTGAATGCTTTCCCATCCAAGCATTTAAGGCGGCAACACAAGCCTACCCAATGCTGGAACGAGACCGACTGAGGAGTGAGCTTGGGACTTTGTATGACAGGTCAGAATTCCATTCTGCCAAAGATGCCTCTGTGCTACTTGCTGTGTTGACCAAGGACAACTTGGACAAATCTTTCTCAGAGGTGGTTAAACTGCTGAAGATTGTCATGACAATGCCTCTCACAACTGTTGAAGCGGAACGAAGCTTCTCAGCTCTAAAAAGAATTAAAACATTTCTGAGAAGTACCATGACAGAGGACCGTCTGAATGCTCTCGCAATGCTGTCTATTGAGCAAGCCATGGTCAGGGACATTCCAGACTTCAACAACAAAACAATAGATCTGTTTGCACAATGCAAGGAACGGCGAGCAAATTTCCAGTACAGGTGCTGAACAGACCTGAAGATGATCTATTCTGGACAGTGACCCATGCAATCAGAAGACCTGTGTTGCATCCATCACGCTCCAGCCTGTATGGTCTTTGTCCTGATTAGGGAGAACCATGTCAACGTGGATGCTGCACCCAAGTAAAGAGGTGATGATCTGGACTCTCCATTGCATGAAGACTAGAAGGAGGGGAGACCCGCACAATGAGAAGACCTGTGTTGCATCCATCCAGCTCCAGTCTGCATGGTCTTTGTCGTGATTAGGGAGACCCATGCCAATGTGGATGCTGCACCCAAGTAATGCTTCTTGGGCTTCTTCAAGGACAGAGCACAGAGAGGAAGACCAAGTGTGCTGCAGAACCACCACCATGAATAAACCCAGCACCCAAAGGGCACCACGTGACGGCAACGGCACACAAGGCGGAGGGAGGTGTTTCTGGCAGCTGCGAGTGTGAGGATGAGATCCAGCAGAGGACATCCCACGGTAAAGATAAGTATGCTTCCTTCTTAAGTTTAAAAAGTTGAGTTAAAAAGTTAGGTCTTACGTTACAGTTAAACTGTAAACAGTTTAAACAGTTCAGAGTTTAACACTAGTGAGAGTTCTTAAGCATTGTTGGTCCTAATGTAGTTTAGAAATGTGTTAGAATTTAGAAAATGTTTGGTCCTAATTAATTTAGAAGTAGAAGTAGTTTAGAAGTATGCACTTTGTTGCTCGCTCTGTGTCCCTGCCGTGGTCATGGGCCCGCCCTTGCCCCCAACAAGAGATACAGTGGGCATTCATTGGGAGAGGGTGGAACCTCTTATTGGGGCAGGGACACCGAGCCTCAAAGTCCATAGGAAAAAAATGATAAATAGTTAAACACTTGTTAGAGTTCCTTAAAATTGTTATTGCTAATGTAATTTAGAAGTAGTTGGTTATTAAGAGTAGGCGGCTTTGGACCTGCCCCTGCCCCTGCCCCCAAGGAGAGGTACAGTGGGCATTCATTGGAAGGGTGGAACCTGTCCTTGAGGGCATGCCCACCGCCAGGGGACACCCTAAAGTCTTGGGGCACCCCCAACAAATCATGTGGGCTCCAGAACCCAAGCCATAGGGGCCTCTACACCAACTGGCCCCACCAGCACTGTGCCTCCAGATGCAGTGTTTGACTTTTGGAGTTACAGGGCTTCTATAGGTCTAATGAAGCCTGAAGTCACACTGTGTCTGGAGGCCTCAAGAAGACCAGCTGTGGGATCTGAACAGTGAATGGACTGGGAGCCTACCGTAGAAAACTACAGGCAGCCAAGGACAGCATGAAAATGAAGAGTGTTCAGGATAATGGTAAATGATGGCATGGGGATTGGGAGGGTCCTGGACCTCTTCTTTGGGGGAGAAGTCCACAAAGAAGCAAAATTAAAAATGTCATTCAAAATGCAAATATCTAAATTAATTTGCTTCTTTTTTCTATCTAGTTTGTCTGAGATCTGGCATGCTTCCACACCTCACCTCGCTCTCCTTGTGAACAGAGGAGAAAGTAGGTAGGAGCGCAGCAGAAGAGAAGGCTGCAGACAAGAAGAAAACCCTTTCCCCTGTTCCCCACTGAACCTATCTTTTCCCCCTTCCTCTTCTCGTGCTCCAAAACGAAACCCTTTCACTCCTACTTCCCAAGTTCTCCAAGCCAGAAGGAAGGCTTGTCCCAAACCCTACACCTTCAGAAAACTACAGGTGGCCAAGCGTGCCATGAAAATCAGGGATTCGAGGGATAAAGGTAGGCGATGGCAACGTGATCTATGTTTTTAACCTACTATGGTTAATTTGGACCCGGTGGGAAAGAGTGTACAGGACCACCAGTAAGAGGGTTCTCTATCCCCTGGTGGCAGTGCTTCACACAGCAGTATTCCCATCATTAAGTAACGTAATGTCCATCCAATGTTAACCCTGGGAACTCCTTGCTGCTGGGTTATGCCACGCCACTGGCCCACCGTTGCCCTGGCTCCGCCCACCATTGCCCTGGCTCCGCCCCTAGGCTCGCCGGCCTTACTGCACCTCCAACCTCAGAAGCCACCAGCCGCCCCTGTCTACTACCCTACCCATTTTGTCTGCTAGTCTACCACCTTGACTATGACAGGCAAGATTCTGGCTTCCTTCTTCGACCCTCAGTCACATGAGCAGCTGGGGCCAGGAACACATAGATCTGCACATACATGCATAGTGGAGACAGAGCTCCAACTACCCTCCTGAGAAAGATCCAGCATATCAACATGCCAAGCATCAATGCATAAATGTGGTGTAAATTAAGAATTGGATTCAGACTCTTAGAATTGGCTAAGGTAAGCTAATCTAGCAGCACACATTTGGCATACACAACACATTGTGACCTGCAAGGTGGGAACCTATCATGTATTGTGACTGTTGAAAGAGTGGCTGTATCAACTAAACAAGTAAGTATTATAAATTTTTGTAGTTATCTCCCTAATGATTTTTGTAAGAATGTTTTAAAGAGCATTCTATTTCTGTTCTGGGGGTGTCAGAGAAGTCCAAGTAATGATGGACAGCTGGCGTGGTGGGCAAGCTGTGGCTTGGGAACTGCATGTAGCTCTTGGGCTGATCTTGGACAAGGGTTGCCACTTCTCACAGTTTGACCCTGACACTTCCATTTTGGCCTATGGAAGTCTCAGGGTGAAACTGAAAGAAACTGGACCCGCAATGATGTCAAGGTCCTGTGTCTTATTTCATTGCATCCAAGTCTCAGCAGTTAAATTGCAGCTGCTCCTCGGAATCTCAGCAGCCAGGACTGCAGAGCAATGGCTCCATCAGCAAATCACCAAGCAGGAGAGGATGTGCATGTGTTTGTGTGTGTGCCTGATGTAGGCTAGGCCATATACAAATTTTGGTATTCAGCTCCTGGGATTAGGAATTTTGCCCATCCCAAATGTATACCCTCTCTTGCAAAAAGAACTGGAGCTGTTACTGTCATTTTGAATAAAAGAATAAATGTTTCATATTGTCTCTACAAGAACTTCTCTTGTCTTCTAAAGAGCTGGATGTGCCATGATCCATTGTTACAACAACCGGGTGTATTTTTAATGTTTTAAAATTTGGACTTTCCTTTCAAAACCCAGTTCTTACATCAAGTGGAGAAAAAACATAAAACTTGAAGGACAAGTTGACTTTTGGCTGAACCAGAGTTGGGTGAGGCTGTGGATACAATTCAGTATAAACTGTGTTATCAATTTTGAACAACAATGGCAAACAACTGCTAATGGAATTCAGATTTTTCACTCTGATTATCTCTAATATATTTCATCCTACAGTTTGGACGAACTGGACAGCAACATTTTAAAATGCTGTGACTGATTTGTATTGTTCTGGTTTAATGCCAAGGGCCCCTATCCATTAAATTCCTCTGGCAATCATCAATTGTTAAAGTATTTTACTTGTATGCAGTATCTATTTACTTGTACCAGAGAGATCAAATTAGATTAGATCCAATATCTCTCTTGCTTTTTACGAGTGAGGGAAACAATCTTTGACAAACAACATGACCCATAAAATGGACCTGACCAGGTAAAGCTGTTATTGAACTCCATGGAAGGTGATCCTGCACTAAGGGTGTAAGGAGTTTTTTGCTGTCCGAAAAACCTCTGCAAAATCTCGTCCAGCGGAGCTTTTCTGGGTGGTGAGGGGGTTGATCAGTCCTCCCTCCACCTGGAATTGGAGGTATCTAATGCCTGCTGTGACATGTTTGGTGATTATGTTGCAGAGAAAATCGCTTGGATTCACAACAACTTCAACACAGCATTTATTGCAGTTGGTGAACCAGAGTTTGTGAAAGCCCTGCTTTGTACGGTTTCGTGGGATCAATTTCGGTTGGTGTCATTCACCAGGGTGGGGGATATTCTTGGGGCTGTTAGGGCCACTTTTGGGGAACTTGACCCATGCCCATTCTGGCTGGTTAAGGCCAGCCGGAAGACACTGGAATCATTGCCGGCGGGTGTGATTAATGCCTCCCTTTTTGAGGGCAGAGTGCTGGGCTGCCTCAAAAAGGCATCACATGACATTGATTCCCTCGCCAGTTATCGACTGGTCTCTAACCTTCCCTTTTTAGGAAAGGTTATTGAGTGGGTGGTGACCCAGCAGCTTCAGGGGCATCTAGACCGCACTGGTTATCTGAATCCCTTTCAGTCCACTTTTCATCAGGGCTGTGGCACAGAGACTGGGCTTGTGGCTTGGTCGATGACATTCACTATGAATTAGATCAGGGTTGTTGAGTTCTACTAATCTCTATACTAATCTCCTTGTTAGATCTGTCGACTGCTTTTGATACTGTTTACAATGAGATGTTGGTGACTCACTTGTGGGATTGAGCTGGAGTGGACGGGATCGTCCTTGACTGGTTTTTCTCCTTCCTGGCTGGGAGAACTCAGCGTGTGGTGCTTGGGAATTGTTCTTCATCTCTATGGGACCTCACATGTGGTGTCCGGTAAGGTTCTATTCTGTCCCTGCTCTTGTTCAATGTGTATATGCAGCCTCTTGGTGAGGTCGTGAGATGGTATGGGGAGCGGTGTCATCAATATGCTGATGACACCCAACTCTACCTCTCATTTTCACCTGACCCAGACCCGGCAGTCTCAGTGCTTACCTGATGTCTGGCAGCTGTTGGGGATTGGATGAGGGCAAGCCGAATGAAGTTGAATCCTGACAAGACAGAGGTGATGGTGGTGGGAAGGGCAGTGGATGTGGCAGTTCCCATCAATGATGGGGTCCGCCCTCCACTGGTATCCCAGGTCTGTAGTCCGGGCACGCTCCTTGATCTGCAGCTCTGCCTGGATCTCCAGATGGGGGCTGTGGCAAGGAGTCCGTTTTGCCAATTACATCTGGTGCAACGGCTTTGGCCATATGTTTCACATAGTGACCTGGCCACCATCATCCATGCTTTCACTACCTCGAGATTGGACTATTGCAATGTACTCTATGTGGGGCTACTTATGGTGACAGTCTGGAGACTGCAGCTATTTCAGAATGAGCGGCCCATCTCCTTATGGGGATGGACTGGTGTGAGCACATTACACTGGTGCTCTGGGCTCTGCACTGGCTGCCTATAATCTTCAGGGCCCGATTCAGGGTATTGGTTTTGACCTAGGAAACCCTATATGGCTTTGGCCTGACTTACTTGCAAGACCACCTCGCTCTCTGCACTCTGGAGCAGCCTCTGTGGTCCACTGGGGGTGCCCTTCTTGAGGTCCCCCATGTGGCCCGGGGAGCCACTATGACGAGGGCCTTTTCGGTGGCTGCACCTAGGCAATAGAACTCCCTTCCAGTGGAGGTCCGGGTAGCACCGGATCTCCCCTCCTTCCATCATGTGTAAAACCTGGCTGTTCCACTTGGTTTTTGGCAAGGGAGATGGGGTGTAGGGTGGGATGGAGAGATGGGGAGGGGTGGTTTTGGTTTTGTGCCTTCTCTTTTTGTTGTATTTTATTGTATTTTTTTTGTTTTATTGATTTTATGTTTTTTAATGTTGTAAGCCACCCAGGGCTGCTTGGAGCAGGAGGGGTTGGGTAATAAATGATTTTATAAATAAATAAATAAATAAATAAATAAATAATCTAGCTGTTTAGCACTAACACTTTGCACCAACAGAAGTCACATTGGAGTGTGCAGCATGGAAGGCTAAGCACCAGTGCTAAAGAGTGGGAGGATTATGCTCAGAGCTTGAGTTAATTCTGTTTTCCCCATTGGTGGCAATGCCGTATGGGAGCATGCTGTAAGATCCATCACGTGGATGTTATAATTACAATTTAATTGGTCAGCTAATAAGCACAGATGCTGCTCAGCCTGGGATATACACACAGATATGTGCAACTTGTGTGACCACACAGACCCCCTTGTGAATAAACTTGAAATGATAGCAGTTTGAGAAGCACTAGTGTAAAATACAGGCCCACAGAGTTTCAAATATAGGGAACCCTGGGTTCTAGAGAGCCCATGGTGAGTCAGGTGAGGTTGCCATGCCACAATTTTGGACAGGATCCAAATTCCCTGGATCTGGCACTGATATCCAAGACACAATGGAAGCAAGTGCAACATCTAACAAACAAGATGGGAAATAATCTATTACACACATGCTGTATACTTATAATTACATGCTGACCT
>QEPC01014158.1:1944479-1972654 GCA_003113815.1 Sphenodon punctatus | reverse complement strand
AACAGGTTACCTGGGCCCCCATCAGGTGCCTGGATGCCTGGAAGAAAAAATAAATCCATCCCAGTTGTAGACTTTCCCAGATTTTCTGGGACATCCCAAGGTACCGATCCCGGCTCCTGCCTGCACCTGTACACCCCAGACTGACTCAGCTGCACCTCCCAGGGGGAAGGGAAAGTTAAGAGCCCTCTTCTCCTGGTATGCCAACCCACAACTTTCAGCTGGAAAATCAGTAGGTGCGCAGTGCACCACTGCCCTCATAGTGAGTGTGCATGCGTGACATCCCCCCACTATGAAGACTGTGGCATGCCACATGCCCACTGATTTTCCAGCTGGAAGCGGGGGCTTGGCATGCTCCTCACTTCCCTCCTTCCCCCTCCCCCAGCTCAGAAAAGCAGAGTAGGAAGAACCCGGCTCAGCTGAGCAGTAGCTGGGAGGAGCAGGAGCCAGGCAGAGTAGCCAGGCAGGTGAGTCAGCCAGAGGAGTGAGTGGGTGTGGCTAGCCCATTGGGCTGCATTCAGGTATTGATTGGTGCCTGAACATAGCCAGGTCAAGTTGGACACCCCAGGTTCAAAGTTTTTTTCCAGGTGCCTGATTGCACCTCTAGTTGAGAGGTATTCCTGGGAAAGGCCCCCCTCCCCCCATTTGTCATCATAAGCTGATCTGCTTCCCACAGTGGCAGAAAGAAGTTCCTGTTGGCTTAATTTCCAGGAAAGGCCATTTCTTCTCTGTTCTGTGAAATGTGAATAGTACATTTTCAAGAAATGATGATGGTTGTCTTCAGTTGTTTAGCATCAACAAGGAAACACCTGCAGGGGTGACAAATGAACAGTATTGGGTAATTTCTTTCTCAAAATAAAATAAAATATACCAGTATCGTCTCTGGTGTATTTGGCCAGAGAAAAAGCACATTTTGCAGTCTGTATCTTTATCTTCTTAAAAATTACTTTCCTGTGGTATATTTCAGCATTTTAATAAGATACTAGGAAAAAGATATCTTGAGTTCAAGAATCCTTAGGCCTTGAGACCTGGGAAAAGAAAGCCAGGCATACACAGTGTAAATATTTGGAGGGACAACATATTCCCTGCCTACTAAGCTCCGCCCACAAAGGAGCCATTTGTGCTGGATGCAGGGAAAGGGAACGTATCAGTACAGCAGAGACAGTGAGAAAGTTGGTGAGTGAGTTATTCCAGCAGTTCTTGCTTGATGGGCCTTCAATAATGGTCTTAAAGCTTTTTCACTCTGGGAACCAGCCCCCAGGTCTAAGATGCTGGTAGGGACCAGCATAGTGCAAGAAAAGGTTATGGGTCAGTCCCAGTGTAGGCCCCTGAGAATCGTATGGGTCTATGAATGGTGCTGTGTGTGTTCTGGTAACACTGCTATGGATGCTGCTGGATAACTACCAGAACCTCTGGAGGGAGCAGAGCCTCCAGTGACAGAGCCTCCTGCTGGATGAGAGAAAATCCATCTTGTGAATCCAGGCATTCTAGAGATTCCTTCTTAGAGGGTTTTAGAGTCTAGAGGTAAAAGGGGTGTATGGAACTTTTGCTCCAGAGATCCATAAGATTACAGGCTTTAGGAGGAGCACTTTGGTATCTGTAAGGGGACCTGCTCACCTCAGGATTTGTACTAGTGGGCTTCTGTCACCAGATTGCATGTTGTATGATGGGCCTGCTGGAATAAGCATCAAGTTGTCTTCCAGGGTAGAGCTTGGGCCAGCACACCAACCCTGTGAGGCATTGTAGAATTGCAGCCGTTACCTCAGTAGATCTCTGAGTAGTTCCCAAAGGCCCTGAGAAGTAGGAGTGTGCATTTCTTTTTCATAATTATAATTGCTAAAACTGCATTGGCCATTTTGTTATTGTTGTGAGCCACCTCGAGTCACCCGTGGTGAGAGAGTGCTGGATACAAATAAAAAATGAAATGAAAAAAAAATATGAAAATAATTATAATTACAAAAATGAATGTGATAATTCCAAAATAATAGCAATTTTTTTGAATTTGTAATTATTTCATTATTTTCTGACTGTGGGACACATATCTTAGGCTTTAGCTTTTTTGTTTGTCATCCTATTTTATCTGGACAGGCTGTACCTCTCCCCCAAGGGAAGAAGCCTACCAAATTTCGGAAGGATTGGATGTAAGGTTCAGATTTTATAAACATTATGGTTTTTAATGCATTTATGTCTGTAACTTCCTTTCTGCCAATCCAATTTGGATATAGTATACCCCTAACACAAGGGATCATCTATGCTAAGCTTCAGAAAGATTAGATGACAGGTCCAGATTCTATAAGCAATTTATGTTTTATGGTTTGTGCACACATTTACAGCTGTAGAAACTTTGTTGTCCATCCAATATGGATGAAATAAAGATACAGTGTACTTTACATGCAAGGTATAATTCCTGCCAAATTTCAGAAAGATTGGATAAAGGGACCCAATTTTATAAGCAATTGAAGGTTTGTGATTTTAACAGAAGTCGTGCAAATACAAGTCCTGAGCATTTGGGGACAAAAACGAAAATTTCAGGGCATAAGAGGGACTTCAGGCAGCAAGGCAGAGGGAAGGGGGAATCATCCCAGCAATAAAGATACGTGATTTTCACATCTAGGCTCACCAACTGGCTACCAAACACACCCTGCAGCACTGTGACAGAGGACATCAGAGAATCTCTTATTGACTCTTTCCTAAGCAGATGCTCCAACTTCCTAGTAACAAGCAGGGAGTCTTGGGGGTGGGCACAGAACAGAATGAGGATACATGACTGACATTTCTGCTGGCCAATTGGCATCATGAACACTACTGTGGCAAACATAAGAGAATCTCTAGTATAGAGGTATTCATTTTCTGGAGATGCTTCCCAGGCTTCCAACTTGCCAGAACCCAATAATTGCAATTATGGAGGCTTGCGAGTGGGCACTGGGGAACAAATATACGATTCAGCCAAACTGCACAGACCCCATCATGGCTAGATCTTGTGTGGCTCGTAGGCTGGCTCAGTGCTCTGTGTGTGTAACTGTGTGTGCTGTAGTCTTCAGCTTCACTGCAAGTACTCAGAAAATCAAAACCCTGCACCTAATCTCCCCCACATATGCCTCCACAGATTTTGGGGTGCCAATGACTGATGCCTGTGCCAGTGCTTCTGGCACCTATTCCTCCTCTACTCTGCCTACCTCCGCCTGTCTTCTTCACCCTCTGTACAAATGCTCCAAAAAACAGATTTCTGCATCTAGTAAAACCTCTATAGTTTAAACAGAAGCAACACCTGCAAGTGATTTAAGGAAATTTACAAATTCTGTTAAAATCATGAAAATAATATTGCTTATAAAATTTAGACCCTTAATCCAATCCTTCTGAAATTTTGCAGGGGTGCTCCATTGAGTGAGGGGAACAACATGTCCAAAGTTCGTCCAAAGAGAATGGAAAACAAAGATGCTACACCTTGAAATGTATGTATAAACAATGACATAATTAAATTGTTAATAAAATCAGGACCCTTTATGCAAACTTCCTGAAAGTTGGCAGGGATTATCCCTTTCAGAATGGGTACAATGAGTACAAACCTCACCCAAATTGTATGGAAAACGAAGATGTTACAGCTGCAAATGTGTGCGTAAACTACAAAACCTCAGGTGCTTGCAGAATTGGGACCCTTTATCCTATCTTTATGTAATTTGGATGATTCCCTGGATGAGGGGTACAATTGGTCAAAATTCCAAGCAAATCAGATACAAATTGAAGAAGCTACTGCCAGACGCCTATTTCCCATAGAAATCAAAGGGGAGGAAACTAAGTTCAATAACGAAAATGAAATGATATATTATGAAATTATGAATTCAGAAATGAAATAATAATGAAATAACAGATTCAGTAATGGGTCCTTGGTGCACACCCCTACTGAGAAGACAGTGGGAACTGCATCCCCTGGAGAACTGCAAGTAACCCCAGAGATCATGGTACTGTTATGCAGAGCAGACAGGCCTCCATGTATGCCTCCAGCCTTGGAAACAGCAAGTGTGCAAACAGATTCTAAATAAAGTGGGCAGTCCAGCCACCAGGTGTTTGAGGAGTAAAATATTTATTTATTTATTTATTTATTTTTCTGCTGCCCCCCTCTCCCCCCATGCACAGCATCTCAGGGTGGCTAACAACATTTTAAAACAAATAATATAGAATTAACATTTAAAATAACTCAGCAATCAAACCAGTAAAAACACACTGTAACCCAACCCACCCATCCCATCTCCCATGGCAAAGACTCGGCAGAATAGCCAGGTCTTACACCGTCTACGGAAAGAAGGGAGGTTTACAGTCAGGCAGACCTCCAACAGAATGGGGTTCCACAGCTGCAGAGCGGCCATCGAGAATGCCCTACTCATGGTTGACACCCGGGAAACCTGGGGAACCTCAAGGAGGGTGCCCATGGATGACTGCAGAGACCAATCCAGAATCCAGAGGGTGAGACAGTCCTGCAGATAAGTGAGGCCCAGGCCATTTAGGGGTTTAAAGGTCAAAACCAACACCTTGAATTGGGCTTGGAAGACTATCAGCAGCCAGTGCAGAGAACGGAGCACCAGAGTAATGTGCTTGCGATGACTTGTCCCCCTAAGGAAACGGGCCACCATATTCTGCACCAGCTGCAGTCTCCAGACCATCACCAAGGGTAGTCCCACATAGAGCATGTTACAGTAGTCATCTTGAGGTAATAAAAGCATGGATGATCGTGGCAAAGTCTGAGACATATGGCCTAAGCCATTGTGCCAGGTGTAATTGATGAAATGCGCCCTTTGCCACAGTCACCACCTGGGCATCCAGGCAGAGCTTCAGATCTAGGAGCACCACCAGACTACGGACCTGAGATACCAGGGGAGGAGAGACTCCATCAATGATGTGGGCCATCACTCCCCCAGCTTTCCTCACAACCATCACCTCTGTCTTGTTAGGATTCAACTTCAAGCGGCTCGTCCTCATCCAGTCCCCCACCGCTGTCAAACATAGGGTAAACACCAAGACTGCTGAGCCTGGGTCCGATGAAAAAGCGAGATATAGTTGGGTGTCATTAGCATCACTTGTGGGACTGAGTCGGGGTGGGTGGGACCATTCTTGAATGGTTCTGTTCCTTCCTGGCTGGGAGAACTCAGCGGGTGGTGTTGGGGACTGCTCTTCATCCTCCCACAACTTCTCATGTGAGATCCCACAAGACTCTATTTTGTTCTCTCTCCTGTTCAATGTGTATATGCAGCCGCTGGGCAAGATTGTGAGACAGTTTGGTGTTCAGTATCATCAATATGTGGATGACACCCAACTCTACCTCTCTTTTTCATCTGACCCAGGCCCAGCAGTGTTAGTGCTTACTAAGTGTTTGGCAGCTGTGGGGGGAGTGGATGAGGGTCAGCTGTCTGAAGTTAATACAGCTCGATAAGATGGAGGTGATGCTGGTGGGTAGGTATGAGGGAGTGGAGGCCCCCATCATTGATGGGGTGCATTCCTTATTGGTTCCTCAAGTTCATAGTCTGGGAGTTCTCCTTGATTCCCAGATCCATCTAGATGTCCAGGTGGAGGCTGGGACAAGGAGCACATTTTTCCAATTACATCTGGTGAGGTAGCTTTGATTGTATGTCTCAGACTCTGATCTGGCCACCATCATCCATGCTTTCATTACCTCGAGACTGGGCTATTGCAACGCGCTCTACGTGGGGCTACCCATGGTGATGGCTTGGAGACTGCAGCTGATGCAGAATGCAGTGACCTGTCTCCTTATAGGGACGGGCTGTCATGTATTTTCTATAATAAGCATTTTTGGCCATCTGTGTTCCAATGTATTGATTTTGTGTACCAATGTATTGATAATTAGCCTCTGTGTGGTGAACTCTTAGTGAACTTCTGACTATATTCTGGGAGAGAGATTTAATTGTTAGTTTGTGGCAGGACTGGGTTCTTATCAGACTGGGCCTCAGTGATTAATGGCTCCAGGCACAAGCATCTCTGAAGTAAAAGTTTTAGCTTTTCCTTAGTAACTGGTGTCATCTGCGTCATCTGCCTGGGCTGAGCAAGCAACTTACTATAATAGGGGGAAAATATCTTTGATTCTTCAGAAAGAGATTCTAAACTGACATTGGGATTTTTTTCTCACCATGATGGCAGAATTGGGCACAGAACTGGGTAATATACAAGTATATTCTTTGGATACCTTTGAGCCAATGAATTAAGCATATGTTAGCTTCTAGAGCTGTTTCTTTAAACAAGAATGTTTATTTAGATCATGGATTATAACTGACTTTGATTTTCTTTTGTGTAACATATTGATACTTTTTATTTGAATTTAAGTAAACTATGCTTATATTTATAACATTCTTTGTCTCATGGCCTCATTTATAAATAATATTGTCTTTACAATACTTTGCTGAGCTGGTTGACTTTTAAGCACAGTGTAAACTCAGCCTCCACAATTTGGAAGACAGCCGCCCTAAGTCTAGCTCATGATTATGTCTGGCTAGACCACTAAGTGAATTTTCCTTTTGAGGAAACTGAGGCACAATGCAACAGGGCTGCCAGGAGCACATAACACCAGTGCTCTGTTCTCTGCATTGGCTGCCTATAGTCTTCTGGGTCCGATTCAAGGTGTTGGTGTTGACCTATAAAGCCCTAAATGGTCTGGGGCCTCCCTACCTGTGAGACTGCCTTACTTCCTGGGCTCTGGATCAGCCCCTGTGGTCATCAGGGAGTGCCTTTATCAAAGTTCCCTGGGTTTCTTGAGGGGCTACTGGAGAGGGCATACTGGAGAGGGCATACTGGAGAAGGCTGTGTAACTCCCTTCTGGCAGAGGCCCGAATGGCCCTGGATCTCTCCTCTTTTTGAACAGAAGTAAAACTTGGCTGTTCCACCTGGTGTTTGGTGAGGGAGATGGGTATGGGTGGGGGGGTTGTGGGTTGGGGAGGGGTTTTATTTTGATATGTATTATTGTTATATTATTGTATTTTATATTTCATATATTTATCTTATAATGTGCGATTTGTTAGCTGCCCTGAACTGCTTTAGCAGGAGGGGGCAGGATATAAATTATTAAATAAATAAATAAAATTAAATAAACTAGGTAAGCAGCCTCTGGCTGAACTGAGTCCTTCCAGCAGGCATGGTGAGCCCTGCAGGACATCAGGGGCAGTGCCCCCCAGACACTGACTCCCTAACCCCTGATTAGAGCTCACTGAGAAAAACACAGCCAGTCAGTTCAGAGAGACCCCAGAGGACACTGCGGTGCTGGCTTCCTGTACCGCCTGAAGTTCTGCAATTCCAGGTCTCTCTGGGAAGCACTGGCCATTCTTCAACCACGCATGTGAGTACAACTTATGTTGTCAGGTGGAGGAGCAGCTGCTGATGCAGCACTGCTGGGCTTTTTCTTCATGACTGGCTCGCTGTTACTGCTGGGTGTGGAAGATCCCAGGGAGGAGGAACTGGGTGGAGCGGAGGCAGAGCACTGTGGTGCTGTAGCCTGTTGCGTGCTGGAGGAGGTGGAGTTGGGCAAGCCAGGGCCAGGCAGGGGGGCCAGACATGAGGGTGATTGACACTGAGTCATGACTGACTCTGGAAGGATGGAGTTCTTCCAGGGGGGACAAAATCCAAAGTTTGCAGTATGGGCAGTTGCTTGTCCCATCCATACTACAAACATTGGCCTCAAGTCCTGCATGGGATCCACGTAACATCCGTGCAAGTTCTGCATGGGATCGACGTGACACAAGGCAATCCCTATGGAGATGTGTGCAGTTTGCATGCACGTGTGTGCATGCAGGATGTGCACAGTGTATGCGGGTTATGGGATCACCCCCTTTGGAGCTAGAAGTTCACTTTTTAGCCCAGTGGGGGGTCAGAGCAGCTTAGCTCCTATTTGGGAGCAGAAATTGGGAAACAATCATGTAGAGCTTTAGCAGCCTCCCTAACCTGCATCACTGGAGCTCAGCAGAGCACCCATGGAGAGGCCACTCTGGAGTCTGAGTAGAGGTAGAAATGTTCCTTTTCACTAGGGACTATCAGTATCAGATTAATCCAATAATGCAGATAACTGGCGATATTGGATTAATCTGATAATACTGATAATATTGGTATCAGAATATCGGTTTTTTAACATTGCCGATTTTTTCAGATCTTTAACACTGTGGCCATTTAAAAAATGGCCGCAATGTTAAAGATCTGAAAAACTGGCAATGTTAAAAAACCGATATGCCAATACCGATAAATCTGACATCGGATTAATTCGATACCGATAAAACCAATAACCGATAATTTGCTAATAGTCCCATCCCTACGTTACGCAGTGGGGAGAAATTTATGATTATTTTAAAATAGAGATTCCCAAATTGTGATCCGGCCATGGTCAGTTTTTCACAGATCTGGCTGCAGCAGCTACAACCAAATGAGCTTTGGCCCCTGCTGGTGCTCTGGCTATCTCATGCACCTTAAAGTCATCCCCCAGCTGCCCTGGAGATGGTTGTAGTACTTACAGGGGCCAAAAAGCCACCCTCCAGCTTGCAAGGATGTAGCCATTTCCAACAGGTGCATGTTGGGTGCAGAAGAAACTTTGAGTGGTGAAACTGGTCTCTAGGTTCCCAAAAGTTTGTAAACCAGCATATTAAAAGTTTTACCCCTTATACAAACCATTTGATTCTATTAGACAAGCCTGCTAACTCTGGCATCCCTAACAAAACCTTAACATTTAAGGGGCTGAAAACTGCCAAATGAAGTTTGATGCCAATTTTTCATCAACCTCACCCTGCCAAGAAGAACTATAATTCTGGAAGGCAGAGGACATTTGGTCCAATACTTGGCATATGTCCATTGCATAGCTTGACATCCTAGCCCAGCCCACAAAACATAATAACTGAAATGAAGAACAGGAACTTATTTGTAATGGTTTGCTCTGAATATATTAAATACCATAGGACAAAACAAATTAGGTAACAATGGGAATGACTTTCTTAACTAAGGTTCTAGAGTTGCAAAAATGTTCTTCAGCTAGCACATAGCAGGGTGCTGTGGGTTATTACTACTAATTTCCTTAGCACTACTATGCACAGACAGCACTTTACAATCACAGACTTTGGAGACAGGGTCTCTGCCCAGTGGGTTTATAATTGAAGATGGACAAAGGTGCAGGGAACAACAGACACACATTCTTATTTTACAGATGGGGACCTGAGATTAAGACTTGTCTGAGGTCACCCAGCAAATTTATGACTAGATCACGATTTGAACCCTGATTTCCCAGGATCAAGTCCAGCGCCCACTACACTACCCTACACTGGCTCTCAAGAGCAAGCTTACAGGGTGTTAGCACTTTACTACTGCGGCTGTGCTGGCAGTTAGAAGGTTAAGCTGGGGCCCAGTTGGGCAAGAGATCAGATGACTGGAAGTGGATAGGTCACATGACCATGGCTGCTTAAAAGAAGGAATCCAAGCCCAGCGTATCAGTCACAGCTGAGCTTGGGGATAGTAGGGTGAGGAGTTCCTAGGTCTTCTGTAACCACCCTGGCTGGGGAGGCAGTAGGGAGCTCTGACCTTGCCCAAGGATGGGACAAAAGAGTTCAGGAAGGCCCTGAAGGGCAGGCCTAAGCCTGTCACTTCACAATGGCCTCAGATGGGGAGCACAGGAGGGCAGATGAGTTTGCAACCCCGATGCAATGGAGGGTGCAGGGAGGTGCATGAGCTGGCATACTTAGAGGAAGCAGGGAGAGAGCACAAGGTTGCAGCAGGGTCGATGAGCTGGCAATTCTTGTGCAATGGGGGAGGGGTGCAGGGGTTGGATGAGCTGACACTCTTAAATCAAATAGAGGGCTTTAGGGGGGTGACTCAACTGGCAACCTCACTTTATTCAGGGGCTAATAAGGGGTCATGGCTACTGCGGAATCCCTAACTCCAGGTGGGACAACCCCTAGGCCTGGGTGAGAGTCAGGCTAGGGAGCAACAGTTGGTGGTCTGGCTGAGGCTATGGGGTCAGAGATTAGCAGTGGGAGATCCCTGATCCTGCCCAGGATGAGGCAGAGGGGGTGCACGGTCTGAGAGAACCCAGGGCAGGTAGACTGTCTGGGAGCCCTAAACCCAGAGCAGGGCAGGGCAACCCCTTGAGCCTAGAAAGTGGCAGGGGGGTGGATGGGCCTGCCGCTCTGCAGGGGCCTCAGAGGGGTAGGATGGGGGAGGGGGGCAGATGAGCCAGCAACCCTGCTGCAATGGATGGTACAGGGGGATGGATACACTGGCTAGGTGAGAGACAGACAAGAACTATGTGGAGTCAGGGCTCAAACATAATTTCTCTGGGCCTGGTACAAGCTTGTAACACCGGTCCCCTGCCATGATCCTATCCTATTCACACAATCTCATGAGCCATGAAAGAAAAAATTCGATTTCATTTCTGAAATGACACTGACTTTGATCAGGGGCCCTACTAATAATCATTTGTTGACGCACCGCCCCCATAATCAGACACAGAGACATATCATTGGTTTAAATCAGGCCGCACTCTTTATTAACAATAACCTGAGGCTGGTGGGTAATTGCTCCAAGCAATCTGGGTCCAGTATGCTAGCTAATTCAAACTCATATTAACTAGAACTGACCTGGATGTGCCTTCCAGTGTCAGCCCTGCTCAACAATAACTGAACAACCCCCTCGACAGGCCCTGGCCGTGGCCGAATGGGGGAGGGTGAGTTGTGCAAACCCACCCTATACCAAGCAAGGAGTTAATGCATCAGCAAGGCCCAGGATTGTGCCCATCCTTGGTCCCCCAGCTATCGCACACTCCCCGGGACGTAACCCCAGACATGCTGCGCCCAACATTGTCTGTGTATCACGGCCCCATCTCTTAAGGAGATGACTTCAATTTCCTATGCCCTACCTATTTATCTACTTTCACATACTGGACCCCTGCCACTAAGGGGTAGTCGCAAGCGAACTACCCCGACACCCACCACCTCGACTCCAAACAAGACACCAAGTGTCCAGTCAAAGCTAATAGATAAAGCTCATTTCCTTCTTTGGATAAATGCACACCATCATCCCGATACAATTCCGGGCTCGTGTGCACTATCCCAGCATGGCATAACGTTGTACCGCCAATTCCTTCAATCCATTTACTTATCTCACGATTTATACTTTTCCTTGCCTTATCTATACGCCCAGGTTTGTTGACTCCTGCCCATTTTAAACGAGGAATTAAATTCGTCCAAACCAACTGGGTTTGAGGGAACCATAACTTAAGCACTAACAAATCATTTTTTACCCCCACAATCAAATTTACCCCTTTTCGAGCAGGAATATCATTTTCCCCCAAATGCAAAACCAGTATGTCTGGTGCGGGCCCACAAACCATGCTTCTCAACGCAGGCAACAGCTGATGCCACCGCATCCCGCCTTTACCCATCCATCTAATGGAAGCACGACTTCCTAATCCCAGCTGGGTACCCCCGGGTGACGTCGCAGCAGCCACACCTGCCCATCGCACGATACTATGGCCCAGGATCCACACCACACATCTGCTGTTCCGGGGGTTCAGTCGTCCTGCTAAAAGATAACAATTTTAATATGGAAATGGTCTAATATATTTTCCATACGCACTAGAGCGCCATCTACCTAATCCCTTAATCGCTTGTTCCCCCAATCCTGCAGCCGCTGCGGTTGTTGCGGCCCCAATCCGAAAAGAATGTGACCCGAATTCATTCGGGGGCAGGCCAACCATCACTAAAACCCTTCTCAACACCGATGAAAATTGGTAGCTGGTCAAAGGTACGCCATCACAATGGACGAATAACCTACCCGGAATACCCGGGCGCATTCCCATGTACTTTTTTATCTGAAACACAGGGCAGATTTCATCAACCCCAGTCCTATATAGGTGTACCAAATGCCCTTTTCCCCTCTGATCGTTTTTTGCATACCGCAAGTGCAACTGCAGTGAGTCTTCTAAGAGCCTAAGATCTCGCACTCCCAAGGCACGGTCAGATGCATCATTCTTTGATGATGCTGTAATTTCGCTGACCCTAAAAGCTCCATAAAAAGCAATCACGTATGCAGAGGTGAAGAGCTGCCCTTCATAAACATCGGTACACACCCCTGGCAATGCCCTAACCAAGCGCCGGAGAATCTCAGTGGTAATAGGCGCCCGAGCTGGAACAGGAGCTGGGTTTTCCCTAGCCCAGCTCTCCAACATTCTTTTCATAAAAAATCCCCCATCTGGAGAAGGGAACCCCATGAGTTTACTGGCAAAAGACAACGCTGCCATTTTTCCCGCTATAGTCCCCGGCGCTAAACCTCTGGCCCGGAGATGTATGGCAAATTGCAAGACATGACCCTCTGGTATAGGGAACCCCCTGTTCCACCCTTTGCTGGCCCTAAATACCTGAAACTCGCCGAACGCCCTACCATAGGCTGTCTGTGTTCTGGAAGCGAGGGATCCCTGAATGATGTTCTGAACCTCTAGCTCCCAAGGTTCCACACCCCAGGTGGCAGTGGCTCCGGGTGTGGCCTGGCGTCCGGTGCCAATTCTCGAAAACGGTCCATCTGGAACCGAGAAAGGGCATCGGCTACGCCATTGTCAACTCCAGGTACATGTTGGGCCTTAAACAAAATATTGCTCTTTAAACAAGTTGCCACCATAGTTCGGATCAAGGTCATGACTCTTGGGGATTTTGACGACAATGAGTTGACAACATGTACAACCGCCATGTTGTCACACCAAAACCTGACTACCTGGTTGGCAAATTCCGGGGCCCAAAGCAGTATGGCTATTACTATTGGGAACAACTCTAAGAAGGTGAGATCCCTAGTCAATCCTGATGTCTGCCACTCCTCTGGCCACCGAGCAGCACACCAACGGCCCTTAAAATATACCCCAAAACCAATGCCTCCAGCTGAATCGGACTGCACTTGAAGATCTGCATGCAGCATTAAAATCTCCCTCCAGAAACTCACCCCATTAAAACCGTCCAGGAACTCCTGCCAAATAATCAAGTCTTGCCTCATTTCCTTGGTTACACGAATGTGCAAATGCGGGGCCAAATCACCTCTAAGCTTACCATAAAACCTAGATAAAAAGGCTCTCCCCGGGGCTATCACCCGGCAGGCGAAGTTTAGGCTCCCTACTAGTGATTGTAGGACCCGCACAGTCACCTTACGGGCCTCAATGACCTCCTTGATCTTCTGTCTGAGTGTTACCAATTTATCCTCTGGCAGCCTCGATATCATGCTCTCAGTATCCAACTCTATCCCTAAATATGTTAACCTTGTGTCAGGCCCCTCGGTCTTCTCCGGGGCCAAAGGAATACCCAATTCCACCGCCATTTCCTGAAACTGCTTCAAGGCCACAGCACATTTGTGCGACCCTGGCGGGCCGATTATCAAGAAATCGTCAAGGTATTTTGTGACATCACATTCTCTCAATCTACACCGGAATATCCATTCTACGATAGAGCTGAAACGCTCGAACGCAGAGCATGATATCGAGCATCCCATAGGCATTGCCCGATCATAGTAATAGTGACCATCGAAAGAAAAACCCAGCAAATGGAAGCTGTTGGGGTGCACTGGTAGCAATCGGAATGCTGATTTAACATCGCACTTAGCCATCAGTGCACCCGGCCCCATAGCTCTAACCTTTTCCACCGCCACATCAAAAGAGGAATATCTAATCGATGTCAATTCCTTAGGAATGGCATCATTAACAGAGTTCCCCCTCGGATGTGACAAGTGATGAATTAACCTAAACTCTCCGGGGGCCTTTTTTGGCACCACTCCAAGAGGGGACACAATGAGATCGGGAAAAGGAGGATGATTAAAAGGTCCTGCTACCCTGCCCAGCTCAACTTCCTTCCTGATTTTTTTCCGTACCACGTTTTCCAAACCCACTACTGATTTTAAATTCCGGGAAGTCTGACTTCCTTGCACGGGGCCTGCTGGTATTACAAATCCCAGTGTAAAACCCTGAATTATATAACTTACCTCGTCGGGGTCAGGATGCCCTTCCAAAACATGCCTCAGCCGGTCAATTTTGACCGGAGTCGGCCCCCTTTCCTGCTGCTGAATTCTGAGAGGAACCTTGCTTACCTCTGCTATTACTTCCCCCCTGGCCAAATCGTCCCTTTCCCCCTCTCTGACAGGAACGAAAACAACTGACCCCTGGGTGATTTCCCGAACATCCCCAGCAAACATGGCGAAACCGGCAAGAAGCCCTGTTGCACCTTCCTACCTTGTTATACTCCCAACAAGGCCCAGCTCCACCAGCGCTCATCCTTCTAGGCTCGGAGCCATAGGGTTCGTTAGCCGGTGCTACCCCACCCTTCACTAACGTATGACCACTCTCCGACCTTGGTGCGCTTGTAGCATCAATCATGCTCTCAAGCCACAAGTCAGCTGCATAAACATCCCAACGTAGCCCTGGGTTTGTGGCTGCCCGATGACGAAAAGCCTCGTCATATCGCAACCACGCCCCCGAAGGGCCTGTGCCGTGCGCCCGGCGCACAATGTCGGCATATTTATGCAGCTCCAAACCCCGTCCGGGGTACGCCTGCATCATCACCCCCATGTACACGGCATAGGCCGCTGTCCAATTCGCCCAATTCCGGTCGGCCTTTGGGCGTTTGAACTTCTCCTTATCCTTTTGTTCGTCATCGACACTGTGATCCACGATTGGATCACTAAACAACAGGGCGAACACATCAATGTATTCTCCTCTCCATATCTTGTCCTTCGTGGCCTGCAATAAGTGCTGGCCAAATGGAGCCATTATGTCCAAACTGGCTCCACCAGGGGGAGGCAAGGGACGCTCCGGGATGGCAACAGAACTTGTCGCTGCTGTAGGCGCTATAATTGCCCCTAAGGCCCTATTACCTGCCGGTATCGGCGTAACCGGGGCATTTAACTCGATTTCCCCTGGCGTCGGTACATTAAACGCCGTCAACTGGTCTGGTGCAGTGATGGGAGTTATCACCACCCAAGACCCATTCATCCATGCCACCTGCGGGTGACCCTGTTGAGCCACTGCCTTTCCCCCTTGAGGTCCTCCCCTTCCAGCCAACGCTGGGTTAGTGACCCCACATAGCAGGTTTTGCTCCTGAGCCCCTACCGCTATTTCCACCATCTGTCCAGTGTCCCCTGTGTTAACAGGACCTACTCGGTTCCCTGCTTCGCCACTTTGTATGCCTGATGCCCCCGGATTACCTGCGTTGTCCGGTAATGCCACGACTGCCTCTCCAGACCCGCCTGTCGCGCTTGCCCCCGCTCTTTGTCCTTGTCCATATATCCGCTGCTCCAACGCGAGGATCCTTCGCCACAGCTCCCCATCTTCCCCGCGATCCATCTGGGGCCCCTCCACGCGTCGCCGTCGCTCAGGCGGCGGTTCGCCCCTGGAACGAAACTCCGGGTTCCCCACCATAGGCAACCCGGCCCATGCAAACCCCTGTGCTTGTACATGGCCCTGCCCCACCACCATGCCCTGGGGCACTTCGGGCCTATTGTTGCCACCTCCCATCCTTGAAAAATCAGGGCCCCAGGCACCTGGCCCGCCCGTTGTGCCATAAATGGCCCTTAACAACGGTGCGGTAGGGGAATCAACCCATGAAGGACCGGGTTGTTGGCAAACAGGTCCACCCCTCTCCTCCGATGGTGGTCCCATCCGTACACCCCCACTGGGATAATCAGGATCCCTTGTGTCACCAGGCCCAAACTCTGCATCAGGCAGACTGGAGGCCCCTTGAAAGCCCAACGGGCCTGCATCAGGATCACCCGGAGCCCTACTACCCCCTTGATGGGCCTCTCCATGATGGGTCATTGCCCGCGGAGCCTCAGCAGGCCCCATCCCGGTATTCCCCCTGGACCGCCCACTACTAACACCCGCAATTGCAGTGGAGGGGGGTACCCCTTCTTCAGGCCTATACCGTGCGGGAGGAGAAATTATCCTCCCACCTCGGGTGGTGACCCCCACCCCCGCACCAACTGCTTCGCCCTGCACGGGGGCTAACCCACCCGACCTGTCTGCCCCTTGCTCCTGGGCACCAACACAGCCCCAAGGGATTACCACGTCCGTATTTGATCCCCCCAACACGGGACCTACCCTCATAGCCTGCTCGCACGCCTCCAAGCGTGCGAGCAGTTCTTCTCTAGGAGGGATTTCCTCGAGCATTGGGACTGCATCCACCCGCTTGGGAATCCCCCCCCTGTCAGCCCGGGCTGCCCCCGCACTCCGACAACCCTCTTTCCTGGCCGCTGGCTTCCTCTTCGTGCGCCCCATCACTTTCCCAGGGGCCGCTACCACCGCTGACGCTGTGTTCTGCTTCAAACTGAAGCAGCTTTTTTTAGGCTCCTGCTACCTGCTTGCTACACAGGCGCCGAATGATCAGGTTCAGCACTGCAGGGAGACAGCCTTTCCTACCCCGGGCCAACTTCGCGCCTCCAGGGAGGGTTGCTTAGCAACCCAGTAAACATAGAGCGAACCCTCTGACGGGCCCCACTCTACATGCGGCATTTCATTCACTGAGGAGGGGGAGGGGCGCAACAAATCCCCCTCGCCTTCATTTTCAGCGAAGGGACTTCTATAGCACTACTAGGTGTACGCAGAACTTTACAGTCACAGATTTTGGAGACAGGGCCCTGCCCAGTGGGTTTGCAATCTAAGATGGACAGATGAGGGGAACACACATGCACACACACATTTTACAGATGGGAAACTCAGAGGTTGTGACTTGCCCAAGGCCACCCCATGAGTTCATGGTTATTTATTTATTTATTTTATTTTCAAGCATTTTTAACCCTCCCATCCTGCCACAGGCAGCTCTGGGCGGTGCACAATATTGAACATTAATAGCATTAAAAACAACTTTAAAAATATACAACAAAGGGAGGTATAAAAATTCCCCAAACACCCACCACCATAACCCATTCCCCCCACCTTGCCATCTTCCCCGACACAAAAGTCAGGTGAAACAGCCACATCTTGCAACAGCATCGAAATGAGGGGAGATCTGGGGCCAAACAGGCCTTCACTGGCAGGGAGTTTCACAGCCGAGGGGTGGCCACCAAGAAGGCCCTCTCCATCGTGGCCCCCCGGCAGACTCAGGGGACCTCCAGGAGAGCACCCCCTGATGACCGCAGGGGCCGATACAGAACCCGGGGGGTGAGGCAGCCCCACAAATATGCAGGGCCTAGGGCTTTATAGGCCAATGCCAACACCTTGAATCAGGTCTGGAAAACCACTGGCAGCCAGTGCAGAGAACAGAGCACTGGTGTAATGTGCTCCCAGCCCCACCAGAAGCCGGGCCGCTGCATTCTGTACCAGCTGCAACTTCCGAGCTGTCACCATGGGTAGCTGAGCGCGTTACAATAGTCTAACCTGGAAGTGATCTTTATTGAGGAAGATCTTTATTCAGAATTATCCCAGTTAAACTGATTTAGTGAAACAGTACATAATCTTTCCATATGGGCATGCTTACACTGACCATGCCTTAAAACTGGCTTATATCTGTTTCATTTGCACCTCTGGCATGTTAAGGTTGTTCAGGTGCCGTAACTATTCAACTCTCTCCATTCTTCTAGTGTAAACTGCATAATGCCTCAAAAATTACTGAAACTTACTGTGAACTCTAGCTCTTTTTAATGTAGCTTTTTGAAACTATATAAAAAAAGTTTGATTATAAGCATTCATGCTGGTCAATGTAACAAAAATGCCAAGAAAAAAATTATTCCCCAAAGCTGTAATTGTATGAATGTATAATTTACTGCTTCCCTGCATGAACCAGGTTTTTGATTTGTTTGTATTAAAGACAGTTTCTTGAATTTGATTGTAAATTCAGGCTGTTCTGCCAAACCAATCTTCTGAAAAGCAAATTAGGTAGTCATTGATTTTCTGAAAGGCCTGTGCATTCAACCAGAGTTCCCGTTCTTCCCATAGACAAATACTTCTATTGAATCTAAGGAATGACAGGGTAAACATTTCAGATGGACACTGGTTGTCTCATGGGGTAGTGGGGCAGCAGTGCTAACAGAACATTCCATGTTAAATATAACCCTCTTCCTAGCAAGTGGGCAGATGGCACATGAAACCATAGCAAAACAAATTTTATTTTTTTAATATGTTTTGCTGTGAGTTCTGCTGAAAGAGAAACTTCAATGAAGAATGGCAAGTAATGAGTAGAGAGTTCAGAATCGTATCTGGAATGCTGAGAAGAGGGAGAAGCAATATTTTCTGGTTTACATTGTCCCTGGGTGTCATCAGCATGGGAGGTCCTGAGAAGACGATGAGCAGTCGCCCATCACCACTCTCTGGGACCTCCCCGACAGGAAGGAGCAAAATCACTTGGGCAGTCCTGCGCACCCCCACCAGATCCCTCAGTCGCGTCAAGAGCACCTCATGATCAATAGTATCAAAGGCCGTAACAGGATCAACAGTGCAGAATTCCCCTTGTCAGCCTCCAGGCCCAGGTCATTGACCAAGGCCACAAGCACAGTCTCCATGCCATACTTAGGGCGAAACCCTGACTGGAATGGGTCCAGGAATCCAGTGATATCGAGATGAGCCTGGAGCNGCAGACTGGAGGTCCCTTGAAGGCCCGATGGGCCTGCATCAGGATCACCCGGAGCCCTACTACCCCCTTGATGGGCCTCTCCATGATGGGTCATTGCCCGCGGAGCCTCAGCAGGCCCCATCCCGGTATTCCCCCTGGACCGCCCACTACTAACACCCGCAATTGCAGTGGAGGGGGGTACCCCTTCTTCAGGCCTATACCGTGCGGGAGGAGAAATTATCCTCCCACCTCGGGTGGTGACCCCCACCCCCGCACCAACTGCTTCGCCCTGCACGGGGGCTAACCCACCCGACCTGTCTGCCCCTTGCTCCTGGGCACCAACACAGCCCCAAGGGATTACCACGTCCGTATTTGATCCCCCCAACACGGGACCTACCCTCATAGCCTGCTCGCACGCCTCCAAGCGTGCGAGCAGTTCTTCTCTAGGAGGGATTTCCTCGAGCATTGGGACTGCATCCACCCGCTCGGGAATCCCCCCCTGTCAGCCCGGGCTGCCCCCGCACTCCGACAACCCTCTTTCCTGGCCGCTGGCTTCCTCTTCGTGCGCCCCATCACTTTCCCAGGGGCCGCTACCACCGCTGACGCTGTGTTCTGCTTCAAACTGAAGCAGCTTTTTTTAGGCTCCTGCTACCTGCTTGCTACACAGGCGCCGAATGATCAGGTTCAGCACTGCAGGGAGACAGCCTTTCCTACCCCGGGCCAACTTCGCGCCTCCAGGGAGGGTTGCTTAGCAACCCAGTAAACATAGAGCGAACCCTCTGACGGGCCCCACTCTACATGCGGCATTTCATTCACTGAGGAGGGGGAGGGGCGCAACAAATCCCCCTCGCCTTCATTTTCAGCGAAGGGACTTCTATAGCACTACTAGGTGTACGCAGAACTTTACAGTCACAGATTTTGGAGACAGGGCCCTGCCCAGTGGGTTTGCAATCTAAGATGGACAGATGAGGGGAACACACATGCACACACACATTTTACAGATGGGAAACTCAGAGGTTGTGACTTGCCCAAGGCCACCCCATGAGTTCATGGTTATTTATTTATTTATTTTATTTTCAAGCATTTTTAACCCTCCCATCCTGCCACAGGCAGCTCTGGGCGGTGCACAATATTGAACATTAATAGCATTAAAAACAACTTTAAAAATATACAACAAAGGGAGGTATAAAAATTCCCCAAACACCCACCACCATAACCCATTCCCCCCACCTTGCCATCTTCCCCCACACAAAAGTCAGGTGAAACAGCCACATCTTGCAACAGCATCGAAATGAGGGGAGATCTGGGGCCAAACAGGCCTTCACTGGCAGGGAGTTTCACAGCCGAGGGGTGGCCACCAAGAAGGCCCTCTCCATCGTGGCCCCCCGGCAGACTCAGGGGACCTCCAGGAGAGCACCCCCTGATGACCGCAGGGGCCGATACAGAACCCGGGGGGTGAGGCAGCCCCACAAATAGGTTGAGCTGAGGCCATTTAGGGCTTTATAGGTGAGCACCAACACCTTGAATTGGGCCTGGAAGACTACAGTCAGCCAGGGCAGAGACCGAAGAACCGGTGTAATATGTTCCCGGTGGCCCAATCCCACCAGGAGATGGGCCACCATGTTCTGCACCAACTGCAGTCTCCATACCATCACCAAAGGTAGCCCCCCGTAGAGCATGTTACAGTAGTCATGCCTAGAGGTGATGAAGGCGTGGATGATGGTGGCCAGGTCAGAGTCCGAAACATACGGTTGAAGCCGATGCACCAGATGTAATTGATGGCAGACACTCCTTGCCACAGCCTCCACCTAAGCAACCCAGCAGAGTTGCGAGTCAAGGAGCACCCCCAGACTCCATACCTGGGGAACCGGCAGAGGGCAGACCCCATCAATGATGGGGGCTGTTACCCCCGCTGCCTTACCCACCAACATCACCTCCATCTTGTCGGGATTCAGCTTCAGTCGGTTTGCCCTCATCCAGTCCACCACAGTTTTGAGGCACCCGTTAAGCACCGAGACTGCCGGGCCTGGGTCTGATGAAAAAGAGAGGTAGAGCTGGCTGTCATCAGCATATTGATAACATCACATGCCAAACCTCCTGACCATCTCGCCAAGCGGCTGCATATACACATTGAACAGGAGAGGGGACAAAACAGAACCCCAGGGGACTACACACAAGAGGTCTCAGTGTGATGAAAAATAATCACCGAGTCCCACTTGCTGAGTTCTTCTGGCCAGGAAGGAGTGGAACCAGTCAAGAAGCATACCGCCCACCCCTGCACAGCCCTGCAGGAGCGTCATCAACATCTCATGATCGATGGTATCAAATGCCACCAACGGATCTAATGGAATCAACAGAGCCGAATGGCCCTGGTCTAATTTTCAGCGAAGATTGTCAACCAACGCTACAAGCGCAGTCTTGGTTCCATATGCTGGGCAAAACCATGACTGCGAAGGATCAAGAAAACCAACACGATCCAGATGCTTCTGCAACTGCCAGGCCACCACCCGCTCAATAACCTTCCTAAAAAGGGAATGTTAGAGACCGGCCGATAACTGGCAAGGGAGTCAATGTCAAGTGATGGTTTCTTGAGCAGGGGTCGCACTACCACCTCTTTAAGGCAGCCCGGCACCCTGNTGCCCGCGGAGCCTCAGCAGGCCCCATCCCGGTATTCCCCCTGGACCGCCCACTACTAACACCCGCAATTGCAGTGGAGGGGGGTACCCCTTCTTCAGGCCTATACCGTGCGGGAGGAGAAATTATCCTCCCACCTCGGGTGGTGACCCCCACCCCCGCACCAACTGCTTCGCCCTGCACGGGGGCTAACCCACCCGACCTGTCTGCCCCTTGCTCCTGGGCACCAACACAGCCCCAAGGGATTACCACGTCCGTATTTGATCCCCCCAACACGGGACCTACCCTCATAGCCTGCTCGCACGCCTCCAAGCGTGCGAGCAGTTCTTCTCTAGGAGGGATTTCCTCGAGCATTGGGACTGCATCCACCCGCTCGGGAATCCCCCCCTGTCAGCCCGGGCTGCCCCCGCACTCCGACAACCCTCTTTCCTGGCCGCTGGCTTCCTCTTCGTGCGCCCCATCACTTTCCCAGGGGCCGCTACCACCGCTGACGCTGTGTTCTGCTTCAAACTGAAGCAGCTTTTTTTAGGCTCCTGCTACCTGCTTGCTACACAGGCGCCGAATGATCAGGTTCAGCACTGCAGGGAGACAGCCTTTCCTACCCCGGGCCAACTTCGCGCCTCCAGGGAGGGTTGCTTAGCAACCCAGTAAACATAGAGCGAACCCTCTGACGGGCCCCACTCTACATGCGGCATTTCATTCACTGAGGAGGGGGAGGGGCGCAACAAATCCCCCTCGCCTTCATTTTCAGCGAAGGGACTTCTATAGCACTACTAGGTGTACGCAGAACTTTACAGTCACAGATTTTGGAGACAGGGCCCTGCCCAGTGGGTTTGCAATCTAAGATGGACAGATGAGGGGAACACACATGCACACACACATTTTACAGATGGGAAACTCAGAGGTTGTGACTTGCCCAAGGCCACCCCATGAGTTCATGGTTATTTATTTATTTATTTTATTTTCAAGCATTTTTAACCCTCCCATCCTGCCACAGGCAGCTCTGGGCGGTGCACAATATTGAACATTAATAGCATTAAAAACAACTTTAAAAATATACAACAAAGGGAGGTATAAAAATTCCCCAAACACCCACCACCATAACCCATTCCCCCCACCTTGCCATCTTCCCCCACACAAAAGTCAGGTGAAACAGCCACATCTTGCAACAGCATCGAAATGAGGGGAGATCTGGGGCCAAACAGGCCTTCACTGGCAGGGAGTTTCACAGCCGAGGGGTGGCCACCAAGAAGGCCCTCTCCATCGTGGCCCCCCGGCAGACTCAGGGGACCTCCAGGAGAGCACCCCCTGATGACCGCAGGGGCCGATACAGAACCCGGGGGGTGAGGCAGCCCCACAAATAGGTTGAGCTGAGGCCATTTAGGGCTTTATAGGTGAGCACCAACACCTTGAATTGGGCCTGGAAGACTACAGTCAGCCAGGGCAGAGACCGAAGAACCGGTGTAATATGTTCCCGGTGGCCCAATCCCACCAGGAGATGGGCCACCATGTTCTGCACCAACTGCAGTCTCCATACCATCACCAAAGGTAGCCCCCCGTAGAGCATGTTACAGTAGTCATGCCTAGAGGTGATGAAGGCGTGGATGATGGTGGCCAGGTCAGAGTCCGAAACATACGGTTGAAGCCGATGCACCAGATGTAATTGATGGCAGACACTCCTTGCCACAGCCTCCACCTAAGCAACCCAGCAGAGTTGCGAGTCAAGGAGCACCCCCAGACTCCATACCTGGGGAACCGGCAGAGGGCAGACCCCATCAATGATGGGGGCTGTTACCCCCGCTGCCTTACCCACCAACATCACCTCCATCTTGTCGGGATTCAGCTTCAGTCGGTTTGCCCTCATCCAGTCCACCACAGTTTTGAGGCACCCGTTAAGCACCGAGACTGCCGGGCCTGGGTCTGATGAAAAAGAGAGGTAGAGCTGGCTGTCATCAGCATATTGATAACATCACATGCCAAACCTCCTGACCATCTCGCCAAGCGGCTGCATATACACATTGAACAGGAGAGGGGACAAAACAGAACCCCAGGGGACTACACACAAGAGGTCTCAGTGTGATGAAAAATAATCACCGAGTCCCACTTGCTGAGTTCTTCTGGCCAGGAAGGAGTGGAACCAGTCAAGAAGCATACCGCCCACCCCTGCACAGCCCTGCAGGAGCGTCATCAACATCTCATGATCGATGGTATCAAATGCCACCAACGGATCTAATGGAATCAACAGAGCCGAATGGCCCTGGTCTAATTTTCAGCGAAGATTGTCAACCAACGCTACAAGCGCAGTCTTGGTTCCATATGCTGGGCAAAACCATGACTGCGAAGGATCAAGAAAACCAACACGATCCAGATGCTTCTGCAACTGCCAGGCCACCACCCGCTCAATAACCTTCCTAAAAAGGGAATGTTAGAGACCGGCCGATAACTGGCAAGGGAGTCAATGTCAAGTGATGGTTTCTTGAGCAGGGGTCGCACTACCACCTCTTTAAGGCAGCCCGGCACCCTGTCCTCCCTAACGGAGGTATTGACCACCCCCGCCAGTAATGGTCCCATCGTCTCCTGGCAGGCCTTAACCAGCCAGGATGGGCAAGGGTCCAGTTCATAACAGGTAGCCCTGACAGCCCCAAGAGCATCCTCTGCATCAGCAGGGGTCATCATCTGAAACTGATCTCACAAGCAAGGACAAGGCGGGGCCTCCATAACCTCCAATTGCCCTACTACAGAAAATGCAGCGTCAAAACCATTGTGAATCCAAGTGATTTTATCCGCAAAATAATCCACAAACAAGTCACAGCAGGCACTAGATGACTCCACTCCAAGATGGAGGGAGACCAGACTGACCAGCCCCCACACCACCCAGAACAGCTCTGCTGGACGGAATTTAGCAGACTATAAGGGCAGCAAAGAACTCTTTATTTGCTGTTCGTATAGCAACGGCATAGGATCGTAAACTCGCTCTGTGCTGCAACCTGTCGGCTTCAGCACATTAACAATGCCACTGTCACTCCAACCATCTTCCCTCCTGCTTCAGCACCTGCAGCCCCTCCAAAAACCAGGGAGGCCCGCGATGCTGCCGCCTGGGAAGCGGACGCCTCGGAGCTATTCGATCAATGGCCTCTGTCAACAAGACGTTCCACAGCTCGATGAGGCCATCGATGGGACAGCCTTCCAGACCAGAGGTTATATCCCCCAAAGCCTCCCGGAACTGCTCCGGTTCCAACTGTCTATGGGGGTAGACCATTTGAATAGGTTCCATGCCCCTCCGGGGGCAAATGTGCGCCAGGAGAGCGGCCTGCAGGAGGTAATGGTCCGTCTATGACAAGAGCACAGCTGATATCTCCCCCACCAACAGACCCCCCCCCCGCCTTAAGGCCGGTGCAAAACACAAGGTATAAGGTATGTCCCCCCTGGTGTGTTGGGCTGCTGACCCTCTGGGACAGGTCCATGGTTGCCATGGCGGCCATGAACTCACGCTCCACACCCCCAAGATCGGTGTCGATGTGGATGTTGAAGTCCCCCAAGACTTTAGTCTTCAGGGATCGCAACACCACTCCTGACACCAGATCCACTAGAGCATGCAAGGAGGCCGCCGTACAGGTGGACTCACAGCAGCACTCCCAAACTGTCCCCTGCCACATCAAACACCAGATGGAGACCCTCAACCCCCATTATGGTTGCACCGGATACCTCCGAACAGTCCAACCCTCCCTAAAAATCATGGCTACACTGCCCCCCGTCCCTCTGACCGTGGTTGATGCTGCACAGAATACCCGACTGGAACAAGGTCAGCCAAAATAGGCCGCAACTCCCATGTCCAGCCAGGTTTCCGTAATGCACACGAGGTCGGCTGCATGGTCCAGGATCAATTCCTGTACTGTTGTTGCTTTATTTGCTACCGACCTCGCATTCACCAGCATCAACACATGGTCAGGGGCCCTCTGATCCAAAACCACCTGCCCCATTGCTAGAGGGGTGGTGCGGGGAACAGATATTAAGCACCTGTCCCGCCACCCAGCTTGAGCATACCCCCCCATACGGACCATACTTCCCACGTCCCATCATGACCCCAATGGCTGTGTCCCACCACTACCACCACCACCACCACCTGGCCCCAGCCCCAGCTCCCCTCTGGCTGTCCCGTCCCAATCGAGGGGAAGATCCCCACCCACCCATTCCCAAATTGGACCTTCATCCCCTCCCTAATCCAGATCCCATCTATATCCCCCATCCCCTTACCACCCCACTATAAAAGAAAAAGAACTCCACCCCCCACCAATCACCTCCAACACTTCCCTCCTTTAAACAAATATCCCCCAATACAAACTGTCCCAACAATTCACTGCCAACAGATAGAACCCCACACCCCAGCCCACCCAGGCCCATACCCAAAGGCCCTCTGAAGGCACATCACTGAGGAACAGGATTAGAACCCTGGCTTCCCAGG
This sequence comes from Sphenodon punctatus, assembly GCA_003113815.1. Lineage (NCBI taxonomy): Eukaryota > Metazoa > Chordata > Lepidosauria > Sphenodontia > Sphenodontidae > Sphenodon > Sphenodon punctatus. The sequence goes on along the minus strand of QEPC01014158.1, from coordinate 1,947,022 downwards.
CTCATGTCCAACACCTTATCCACTAAACCAGCTTATAATTCTTGAGAGAGTGTGTCACATAGGGAGGCACACATCTCTGTCTCTCAAATTACAAGTTTTAGAATTTCCTGTACAAGCTCTGTGTGTGTGTGTTTGTTCTAGAGGAAGGCATTGACCAGCAGCTCACTGTTCAGAATGTTGCTTGTTCTGCTCTACCACTGCCTCTCATTGGCTCCAGCAAAACTCACAAGATGTGGATACCCCATAGATATAGGGAAATAAGTTTGCATGAACAGCCTCAAGCATCTGCAATTTAGCCTCAGTTTTTTTTTCTCATGGTAATGGGCTTGCAGCCTGCCCCCCCCGGATCACTGGGCCCCAACAGTGTACCCATTCCCCCATCCCACCCTGGCTTGGGCTCTGTGTGGAGTTTGCAGACACAATCATTCCTCCAGAAGAGAGACAACAAACTGTGAGAGCTGTACTCAGGTGGACGCCTGAGCAAAGCACCCATGGATGGGACAAACTACCATTAGGAGCTAATTCCCCAGAAACACTTGCATCTGTGATGGTGATCTCCACTAAAAAAGGACAGCAAGAGAGTGGAGCGAAGAACACCTTCCCTGACATGGAATAACAGCTAAGAACTGGGAATTTGAGGTGGCAGCCATCAAAAATCTTGAGTGCTGCCAGTCCTGAAAGGACTTATGGTTGAGATGGGTCACCAAACTGGTGTAACGCAGTTGAAGCAAAGTAAAAAAAAAAAAAATCACCCACAGCCCAGATATGAATAATATGTTATCATCTTGGATGAATATGTAGGTCTTGAGATTTTTATATATTACCTAGACAAAAAACCTTCAGTTTAAGAAGCTTGTTAAGGTGGCATTACAAATTATACTCAAACGTTAGCATGACAGTAAATTCTATGTTAAGACAATTGTATTAAATATCAGACCAATCTATACATTTTTCTTTTCTCATTCATTAATTTAAAAAAATTATGACAACTGAAATTAAGCTGCATATGTGTGCTATGGTGACTGAACAATACTTATACGTGATGAGGAATGTATACAGTTTAATTTCAGTTGTCATAATTTTTTTTATTAATGAATGAGAAAAGAAAAATGTATAGATTGGTCTGATATTTAATAAAGTTGCCTTAACATACAATTTACTGTCATGTTAATGTTTGAGTATAATTTGTAATGCTGCCTTAACAAGCTTCTTAAACCAAAGGTTTTTTGTCTAGGTAATTTGCCCTTCTTTTGAAACTTAAGTTTTGTTAATGCATAAGCTAGCCCCAGACACAAGAACACTGCAGGTGTACACAGGCACTCATCCATCCCCCCGCATGGAGCAACCTGTTTTTTCGCAGGCTTCTCTAGGCAGGGGTGATGGATGGAGGTGCGTGTTACACAGAAGCGCACAAACAATTGCTTTCATACGAGAGGCATTCACCCATGCCACTGCGTGGGTGCGTCTCATGCAAAAGAGATCACACACTTATTCACATACGTGCTCTCACCTTTCACAACACTCATAACTCATCACACACACAATCATTGAGACACAGTACACACATGTTCTCATCTCACACATTTATTCAAATTAATCACACACACACTCATCCATACACACTACACACACATGCTCTCACCTCACACACTCATTCAAATTTATCAGTCATGCACACTAGACCACGGGCGTAGCTAGGGTGCAATGGGCCCCTGGCGAAGAAGTCAAAATGGGGGCCCATCTTTGTGTCCCGCTGGTGGGCCTGGGGTGCTGCCCGGCTCGACGGGCCTGAGGGCGCTGCTATCAAACACACAAGACACTAGGGATGTGCAAACAGAACACGGTTCGGTTGTTCGGTCATTCGGTTTGGGAGCCGAGTTTGGGTTCGGTCATTCAGTCTGGGAACCGAGTTCAGGTTCAGTCATTCGGTAGCATTCCGTTTGGTTCGGTCATTCGGACATCGGTATCAGTATCGGTCTAGACATCACGTACGCATGGTCCCATGATCGCGTTGGAAACCAGAAATTTGAGTGTGTGTGGAGCTTGTGTGGAGAGAGAGCGTGTGTGCTGGCTGGCTGTTTGGGTTTGTTTAGTGTGTTTTGGCTGTGTTGGACAGTGTGTTGGTTTCGCTGTGTTGTTTTGACTGGTTGGTGAGTTGGTGTGTGTGTGTTTTGTTTGTCTGTTTGTTTTGTGTGTGTTTTTGAAAAAGAAATGAAGAGGGTGAAGATGAACAGCGGGGACTGGAGGAAGGTCAAGGTGGCAGAGCCGGTGGAGGACAAAGAGGTGGCTGCAGTTGAACCTTCGGTGGTGGAGGTCGACTCCTCATCAGAGGAGCAAGAGCCGGGCACAGGAGGTGCTGCCAGGTTTGTAAACTCTTACTTTGAGGACAAGAAGAATACTATCCTTTAGAACAAGCTCACTGGCATGCGGGTGGGTGGGTGGTGGGCAGTCAGGCACAAACAGTGGGCATCAGCGGGTGGCAGCGGATGTCTGTCACAGAGAGAGAGGGTGTGGGGGGCTCTTCCAGCAGTCAGGCACGAGCC
>QEPC01014158.1:1907479-1924404 GCA_003113815.1 Sphenodon punctatus | reverse complement strand
TTTGGACAAAAAACTTTTCTTTGCAGATCTTTACATAAAAAAACAATTTGAAAAATAATAAAAACACCGTTCCTTCAACTCCCAACAAGAACATGTTGTACATGCATGTAGGTATTGAGAAGAACGAGCGGTTACTGCAGTACAAAGAGACACACACAGACAGCAGCACAGCACCAGCAGTGACAGCGACAGCGTGACAGCGTCACAGCACAGCGCTGCAGCGGCAGCACAAAATAGTCATACTCCCTTCGCGGAACCGTGATAAGCGCTCATGCCTGTGTCTCATATATTAAATTGGCGGAACGCGGGAAAGGACCGCTGATTTTATACGACAACGGTAAGGATCAAGAAATCGGCAAAACACATACATGCCGCATCTGTGAATTCTTGTAGCGAAAGAAACGCAGAATCACGGAGTACCGCGTGGAATTCTGCGAGGCGCAACATGGGATGCCGAGGTTTAGGAATGGAATCGCGGTGCGGTAACAGCTGCTTCCGCATCAGCCCTAGTCCTGTGGAAGAGATGTCTGGTGCTGAGGCGATAGCTGTCCCTCTGAGAGCTGTGTCACCACCATGTTCTGCCCCTCCCAGCAGCACTGTCAGCGGTGCATTGCCCAGTGTGGGCCAGAAGGCAGGAGAGGGCAAAAAATCCTCGGTCTGGGCACATTTTAAGTTGGTGCGGGTGGATGATCCCAGGGAGGTGCAGTGTACTTTGTGCTAGAAGGTGGTGAAGCATGGGCAGGTGCTCACCAACCTTGGGACAACTGCCATGGTGAGGCACCTCAAGGTATGCCACAGCACTCTGCTGCTAAGTGGGCAGACAGGGGCAGTGGACACCAGCGGTTTCCCAACTGCAGTGGCCAGTCGTCTGCCTCCATCAGCGGACAAGTGTCCTGCTCTAACAGCTGCCTCTAGTGGCAGGAGCGGTACCGCTGCTAGGGGGCAGCAGCAGCAGCATCAGTGCACCATGGAGGAGCTAGGGTGGGGGCAGCTGCCAAGTCCATCGGCAGCTGCAGGATGTGGAGGGCGGCGTGGCTTTCAACTGAAAGTCACGCGCATGTTGGTGGAAATGATAATGCTGGATGGGCAGCCCTTCTCAGTGGTCGGGGACATGGGATTTAGTCACCTAATTGGGTTCCTGCCCCCCCCAGTTTAAGCTGCCCTCGCGCACCACCCTAAGTCAGCAGGTGGTGCCAGACTCGTACTGGGCTTTAAAGGAGCGGGTGAGGGAGCAGCTGGCAAGGCCTGGGGGTGTCACCGTCCACTTTACCACAGATCTGTGGTCGAGCAGGAACGCACAGCATGCCTACCTGGCAGTCACGGCACACTGGTGGCAGGACCCAGAGGTAACATTTTGCAGTGGCAGGAGGGGTCCCGAAGCAGGGTATAGGTGGGCCCTGCTTCAAGCGGATGTAATGGACCCACCGCTCAGAACATCGAGTCAGTCCTGACCACCATGGTGAGGGAGTCGGTCACTCCAGGTGCGCCCTTCACCAAGGGGTGTGTGGTGATGGACAATGCGGCCAATATACTGAGGGAAGTATGCAAGGGGATCTTCACCAGCATCCGTTGCACCGCACACACCCTTCACCTGGTGGTCAGGGATGCTCTGGACTTGGGGGAGAAGGGGATTGGGGCAGGAACCCTTAGCTCCTTGATAGAGTGGGGGAGGAAGCTGGCCTGTTTCCTTAACCGGAGCGTGAAGGGCAGCGATCTCCTCTGGGTGAAGCAGGCAGAGCAAGACTCCCCAGTGCACCAGCTGGTGCAAGATGTGACCACCCAGTGGAATTCGACCTTCCTGATGCTCGAGCGACTTCTCAAGCAGAAATCCAACTTGCATCAGGTTCAGCTGGTGATGGACAGCATGGCAGCTCCAGGGTATGATGGGGTGGAATGGGATATCCTGGCTCACACAGTCTTCGTACTGAGACTGTTCCTGGCTGTGATGGAGACCATCAGCTCCACTACAGCCACCATCAGCCAGGTGACCCCTCTGGTCCAGAGTCTCCTGAGGAGGCTGGAGGAGATTCTGCAGGGACAGGATTGTGGCCCTCAGGGCAGGAAGCTGGTGGCTGAGGCGGTTGACCTGGATAGGCAGCTGAAGGCAGGACTGAAGGTGCAGTTTGATGAACTCCTGCAGAGGAAGGACTACCTTTTGGCAACCATACTGGACCCCAGGATCAATGGCAGTGTGGCATGCCAGACAGCACTCTATGGCCACTGGAAGGGTGAGTTGGTGGAGAGGGTCCGGCAGGTAGAGAGGACTCTGGAAAGTGCATGGCAGCAGCAGCAGGACGTCCCTGGGGATGGTGGGAGTGGGAGAAGCCACCCCTTTCAGCTGGCGGGGTTTATCCCTGCACCCAGATCTAGAAGTAGCAGCACCAGCAGCAGGATGAGCAGCAGCAGCACCCCTATTTCCAGCACCAGCAGCTTGTATGTGCAGGGCATTCTGGCGAGCATGGGCTCGTGCACAGCAGGGCAGGCAGTGTTGCTGAGGGCAGTGGTGGAGGTGGTGCCCAGGGATAGTTATGTGAGGGAGTACAACAGCGCCTCAGCAGCAGTAGAGAGCTACCTGGAGGAGGAGCCGTGCATCGAACCCAGCAGCGATCCCTTGGCCAACATGTGGCCAGCCCTGTCCAAAGTGGCCAAGGGTCTGTTGTCCTGCCCACCAATGAGAGTCCCCAGAGAGTGGGTGTTCTCCATGGTGGGGGACATTTGCTTGCCACATCGCCTGAGACTGGGGGCCAAGTTTGTGGAGCAGTTGCTTTTTATAAAGGTGAACCTTCCACTGCTGGGATTCCCCAAGCTGCCCCTAGACATGGATGGATGGTGCAGTGGCACACACCATCCCATGCCAGGGCACTCAAATAGGCTGGCAAAGACTGTGCAGTGAGTGCAAGACAGAGGCAGTCAGATAGGTGGGCCGAGATCGTCTAGCTAGAAGCCGGCTGGCAGGCTTACAGCTTCCCAATGCCACCCAGCATCATGAGGTCAGTCAGATAGGCCGGTCAAGGCCATCTAGTAAGAGAGATAAAGAGAGGGAGAGAGAGGGGGGGGCGGGCACCAGGCATTGGGAGGAAGGGACAGCACCACAACAGCAGCAGCCCAGATTGAGGAGGATCCCCATCCCAAGACTGCCCCTGGCATGGAATGGCATGGACCACTGTACCATAAGTCCATGTCCAGGGGCAGCTCAGGGAATCCCAGCAGCAGAAGGTTAACATTGATGAAAAGCAACTGCTCCACCAACTTAGCCCCCAGTCTTAGGCGGTGCGGCGAGAAAATGTCCCCCGCCATAGAGAACACCCGCTTGCTGGTGACACTCATTGGTGGGGAGGACAACAGAGCCTTGGCTACTTTGGACAGCCACACATCCCTCCGAGAGCTGTGTTGCCACCATGTTCTACCCCTCCCATCAGCACTGTCAGTGGTGCAGCAGCAGCAGCCAGTTGAGTCCCAGAAGTGTCAGTGCACCATGGAGGAGCTGGGGTGGGGGTAGCTGCCAAGTTCATCGGCAGCTGCAGGACGTGGATGGTGGCATGGCTTTCCAATGAGAGCCACATGCATGTTGGGGGAAATGATTACACTTCATGGGCAGCCCTTCTCGGTGGTCGGGGACATGGGGATTAGGTGACTGATTGGCTTCATGGCCCCCCAGTTTAAGCTGCCCTGGCACTCCACCCTGAGTTGGCAGGTGGTACCAGCCTTGTACCGGGTTTAAAGGAGCGGGTGATGGAGCAGCTGGCAGGGGCTGGGGGTGCCACCATCCACTTCACCACTGACCTGTGGTCGAGCAGAAACATGCAGCACGCCTACCTGGCAGAGACAGTGCACTGGTGGCAGGACCTGGAGGCAGCATTTGGCAGTGGCAGGAGGGGTCCCGAAGCAGGGTATAGGTGGGCCCTGCTTCAGGGGGAAGTCATGAACGCCATGGCCCTCACACTGCTTGGAACATTGAGGCAGCTGTGTCCGCCATGGTGAGGGAGTGGGTCACGCCAGGCGCGCCCTTCACCAAGGGATGCATGGTAATGCACAACACAGCCAACATATTGAGAGCAGTCTACGAGGGGGCTTCACCAGCATCCCTTGCACTGCACACACCCTTCACCTGATGGTCAGGGACACTCTGGGATTGTGGGAGAAGGGGATTGGGGCAGGCACCCTTACCTCCCTGATAGAGTGGGGGAGGAAGCTGGCTGGTTTCTTTAACCGGAGTGTGAAGGGCAGCGACCTCCTCAGGGCAAAGAAGGTGCAGCAAGGTTCCCCAGTGCACCAGCTGGTGCAGGATGTGTCCACCAGGTGTAATTCCATGTTCCTGATGGTCAAGCGGCTTCTCAAGCCTTGCATCAGGTTCAACTGGTGACAGACAGCGGGCCACCTCCAGGATCCGATGGGGCAGAATGGGAGATCCTGTCTCAAACAGTTTTTGTTCTGAGAACATTCCTAGCCGTGATGAAGACCATCAGCTCCTCCATGGCCACCATCAACCAGGTGACCCCTCTGGTCCAGAGTCTCAGGAGGCTGGAGGAGATTCTCCAGGAGCAGGATTGTGGCCCTCAGGGCAAGATGCTGGTGGCCAAGTTGGTTGTCCTGGTGCAGCAGCTGAAGGCAGGGCTGAAGGTGCAGTATGATGAGCTCCTGCAGCGGGCAGAATATGTGTTGGCAACCATGCTGGACCCCAGGATCAAGGGCAGCATGGCATGCCAGACAGCAGTCTATGGCCACTGGAAGGGTGACCTTCTGGAGAGGGTCCAGCAGGCAGAGAGGGCTATGGAGAGTGTACAGCAGCAGCAGCAGCAGGACACCCCTGGGGATGGTGGGAATGGGAGCAGCCACCCCTTTCAGCTGGTGGGGTCTATCCCTGCCCCCAGACCTAGCAGTAGCAGCACCAGCAGCAGGTTGAGCAGCAGCAGCACCCCTATTGCTTCTGGATACTGTGGCACGACAGCCCTCCCTGCCTGTAACGTAGGCCCCAGAAACCTGAGGGTGGGTCCTGGAGCTGGAGTGGCTGTCTGTTTCTTGATGCGGTGGAATGACAGCACCCTGTGTGTGGAATGATGGCCCCAGAACCCTGATGGTGGGTCCTGGGACAGGAGTGACAGCTTCTGGATGACGTGGATGGAAAGCCCTCCCTTCCTGGACCGTAGGCCCCAGAACCCTGAGGGTGGGTCCTGGGGCTGGAGTGGCAGCTTCTGGATGAAGTGGAATGATGGCTCACCGTGAGTGGAATGATGGCCCCAGAACCCTGATGGTGGGTCTTGGGACTGGTGTGGCTGGCACCCCTGCTGGGCTGGGCGTTGCAGGCTGGCATTTTACTCGGCTGAACTAAAGATGCTCTACTGCAATTTAGGCAAGCCTTGCCCAATGGTGAATCTCATGGACACCCATCCCCTGCCCGCCAGCACACTCATCCGAGCTATGCCCCTCTACAAAATTGAGAAGCAAATTACTGATGTGACATAGAATTGCCCGGGCACAGTAACTGCGGCTGGCACCCCAGCTCAGTCAGGCGTTGCAGACTGGCTGGCATTGGTGGAGCAGTGGCAGAGGCCTGGCCAGGGCTCGGTGCCTGGCACCTCTGATCAGTCAGGCATTGCAGTCTGGCTGGCCTCGATGTGGGACACTTGTGGAAAATGTAGTGAAATGACAACCCTTCCTGCCCAGAACGCAGGCCCCAGAACCCTGATGGTGCGTCCTGGGGCTGGAGTGGCTGGCACTTCTGCTCGGCCGGGCATTGCAGGCTGGCTGGCATTGGTGGAGCAGCAGCAGAGGCCCGGCCAGGGCTCAGTGCCTGGCACCCCTGCTGGGCTGGGCATTGCAGGCTTGCAACCTACTCTCAGGATCTCAACAAACTAGTCTGCCAATTGGTCAAGCCTTGCCCAGTGGTGAATCATGTGGCAACACAGTAGCAGACATTAGATTGCCGGGGCACAGTACCCATGGCACAGCAGAGGCAGCAGAAGTGGACATTGGATTGTTGGGGCACAGTACCCATGGAACAGCCGAGGCAGCAGCAGTGGACATTGGATTGCAGAACCTGAGGTTCTCTCTCTCTCTCTCTCTCTCTCTCTCTCTCTCTCTCTCTCTCTCTCTCTGAACAGTCTTCACCAGCCTATATGAGTGCCCTGCCAAGGTCCTAGCCTGCCTTCCCTACTGACTCTCATGACACGCTGCCTGTCTGCCTGCCCATCTTGGTTGCCAACCTCAAACCCTGCCTCAGCCTGCCTTCTGCTGCTCATGCCACGCTGCCTTTCTGCTGCTGCTGCTGCAGCTGCCTCTACTGTACCATGGGTTGTGCTACCAGTCAATCCAATGTCTGCTGCTGCTACACCAATGCCTGGCAGCCTGCAATGCCCAGCCAAGAAGGGGTGCCAGGCCAGCCACCAAGCCCCAAGCCTTCCCAGCCTCTGCTACTGCTGTTGGGTCTCAGATGGTTAGCCCTGGCACCACGGGCATCCCCAGGGGCCAAGCACCAAGCCTGCCTGCCTAGGCAACCTGGGGCGCCAAGCGCCAAGCCTTCCCAATCTCTGCTGCTGCTGCTGCTGCTGCTGCTGAGTCTCCAACGGCCAGCCCTGGTCCCATGGGAACCCCCAGGGGTCAAGCACCAAACCTGCCTGCTCAGGCAAGCCGGGGTGCCAAGCCTTCCAGGTCTCTGCTGCTGCTGGTCTACCATGCCACCACAGGCCCCTATGGGGGTCCCTGGAGTGCCCCAAGCCTCCCGGCAGTGCTGAACTCCGCCAAACGTCTGAATGGTCTGAACTTCGCTGGACCAAACCCACAAATCCAAACTAGGGTTTTAGTCTGAAAGTTTGAACGTCCGAACATCCAAACTCCATCCTGTTCGTACATCCCTAAAAACAACAGGGAATGGATCCCCCAATTGTGACCTGTTGGTATAAGTACCAAGCTTTATACCCACTTGGATAGCATATTTTCCCAGTTGAAAGCTCAGCTTAGCCTCCTGGCTACAATCTCTGAGGCGATTACAAACAGTAGGGATGTTTTGTCTAGGTTACAGGGTCTGCAGGCACTCACCACAGCCTCTGTTGTTAGTCAGACCCTGGATTCTTCAAGTACAGATCCAAGAGTGCCTCAGCAGGATAATTTGTCGGACACTGTACCTTTGTTTGCAGCAAATGGGAGTTGCTTATTGGGCCCAGTACCTGATGCTCTGTTGTTTACAGTTGTTCCCTTGCCTTCTGGGTATTTTCCATCCTGGAACTCCAAATCTCATATTCGGACATTTGTATCTAATATTTTGCATTATTCCATTCCCATGCATTATATTAGGCGCATAGTTTACTTATCGGGGAACAGTAACAATCAACGTCTGATGGTTTACTTTAACACCCCTGTAACTGTTCAAAGTTTTCTGGCCCATCTAGATCTATTTAGTTCTTGGGGGGTTTAATCTAGATAAAGTATATCAGAATCTCGTTGTCATGCCTTCCTGTATGTCTTTACCCTTGCACCCCCCATGTCTCCTTCGTCCGGGGGCTTGGTCGGTTCCTTAATACCATCTCCGGAGGTAGCTACCCTGTCCATTCCTACTGAGTCCCCTGACTCTTTGCTGCCAATTGGCACCAGATTTATGGAAATAGCTAATTATGAGGGAGCTAGGGAACCAGAAACTCCCCCCACTGCTATAGGGCCTGCCTCTTTAGGGGGGGAGGTAGCATCTGCAGGATTTCGGGGTAGTGCTGGGGAAATATTGTCCCCTGTACTAAGGTCAGGGCATGGGGAGGTGCCAGACAGAGAGGATAGGAGTCCTCCATTAGGGCCTGAACATATTGGTTTACAGGACAAGGGGAATTTGAGTGATGTGGATAGTCTACCAACTGCCCCTTGTGACAATAGTCTCTGCCTTCGCCTCTGCTCTTGGAACATTGCGGGGTGGGAGCATCACAAGGCTGATCCCAGTTTTCTCTCCTTTATAAAACTGCACCAGGTGGTCCTGTGTTAGGAAACCTGGGCTAAATTTCCCTTGAATCTGGAAGGTTACAATGCTTATGATCTTCCGAAGGTTAGTTCTGCTGTACGGGGGAGAGCTAGTGGTAGGCTGGGGTGTTTTGTGTCACAGGAACTGACTTCTAGAACTTTGTGCTGATCTCTTCTCCCCAATTTGCCCTGGGATTTGTGGCTAGGATGAGGGCTTTTACCCTGATTGTTCTTGTCATCTATATCCCCCCAGTGAAATTCCAGGTTCTATAAGGATAGCATTTGGGGAGAATTGGACAATTTATTGGGTGACCTTAGTTAAAAATACCTGGGAGGGTTATTCATTTTGCTTGGGAATTTTAATGATAGGTTGGGCCGGGAAGATAGTGCGTTATTGCTGTACTGTAATCCGAGCCTCGAGTCGCCTTCGAATGAACTCTTGACCAGAAAGTCTAAGGATCCATCTATCAACTTATCAGGTGTTCAGCTGGCAAACTTTGCCAGTTGCCACCGCCTGCATATCCTTATTGGGACAGGCTTTTCTAACCCAGTGGGCGAGTTCACATATCTGGGGCCTTCGGACTCCAGTGTAGTGGACTTTGCCCTTGTTTCTTCAGACCTGGTTCCCTATGTCCTAGATTTTACTATTGGGTCAGAATTGGTCAGAGATCACCTTCCATTGTCTCTTACCCTGGCTTTGTTCCTTCCAGTTCAAGGTTTGTCGATCTCCCAGGAGGACGATCTCACAGGATTAATGAGGCATAAGGTCCTCCCTTGGAATGATTCCTTGGCTAAAGATCTGGCAATTTCTCTTGCCCTGCCTTCTATTTGTCAGCTGAGGGATCAATTAATCTATTCCTTGGATAGCCTGAAGACGGTGGAGCTTTTCAACCATATCTCCTCCTTGCTGTCTAGCTTGCCGTGTCTGCAGGGTAAGGATCCCCAGGGACCTCACTGTAGAAGGGGTAAGCTGTGGTTTGACAGGGAATGTCATGCTGCTTGGGCCAGACTAAAATCTATATATTCTCAATATAGAGGCAGTACCTCGGCCAGGCTTCCATCTGAATACTGGTCTTGTAAGACTGAGTACAGGGGATTGCTTATAAAGAAAAAGAGGGATTTCCAGGAGGGAAATTGGGTGAGACTTTGTCAAGCGACTGAGAACAAGGACACCATACTTTTTTGGCATCTGGTCAAGGGATCTACTGTTAGAGAACCTAGGGTTGCCTCATTGTCAGTTACCCCTCAAGCCTGGAGGAACCACTTTAGTGAATTATATAGTCTGACCAGCAGACCCCCAGCAGAGGGTCTCCCTCCATTTTTGACTGAGGATCTGCCTACCTGGTCTCCAGTGACAGAGATTAAGGTTGAGAAGCTCGTAGAGTCCTTTAAGAATGGGAAGGCACCCGGGGCTGACCGGATCCATATTGAGTTTATCAAAAAATACAGGGAGTAGTGGATCCCTTTACTAGCAGCTCTTTTTACTGCAATTAATAGGTCTGGCAGAATCCCGGGGGAGTGGGGTAAGGCAGTAATTATTCCTCTATACAAAAAGGGTCTTAAGTCTAACTCAGCAAACTTCTGACCCATAAGTTTGCTATCAGTGGTGGGAAAGATCTATTCTAAATATCTGTTGACAAGACTCACAAAGTGGATGACTGAGACCAGGGCTCTGGCTGCGGAGCAGGCCGGGTTTCAAAGTGGTCGCTCCACTCTGGAGCAATGCTTCATTTTGTCTCATTTGCAGGCTAAATACAGAGCTCAGAATAAAATCTTTTTTGCAGCATTCCTGAATCTTAAGTCTGCTTTCGACACTGTCGATAGGGAAATCCTTTGAGAAAAGCTGCGGATGTCTACCATTGACAGAAGGCTGGCGGCTCTCATTTGTTCCCTCCATGGAAACTCCTCACTGGTTGTGAGAGTTGATGATCGGGGCCATGTCACAGCCCCAACAGACACCCATAAGGGTGTGAGGCAGGGCTGTGTCCTGGCCTCGATGTTGTTCAACTTTTATATCAACGAAGTCATCTCTTTAATGGCGGATACCCAGTTTTTTCCACCAAAGCTGGGCTCCAGGGCTGTAGGATGCTTGGCTTATGCCGATGATGTAGTTTTGCTATCCCAGACTAGACTAGGCCTTAGGCGGCAACTTAATTCCTTTGCCTCCTTTTGTATGGAAAATCATTTACTATTGAATTATGACAAATCCAAGGTACTGGTGTTTACCAGCAGGAAGCTTAGTCCCTTTGTTTGGAATATAGGTCGACATCAGGTGCAGGAGGTTGCCTCATTTTTCTATCTTGGCCTTTATTTCCATAACTCTGGTTCCTGGAGTGTACATCTAAGTAGAGCTCTTGTGGTGGCTAAAACTCCGCTGCAGGCAATCCTTGGCCTTTTTCTCCATCAAGGGAGGAATGCCATTTATCTTGCCTTGCAGGTTCTGAATAGTAAAGTGACGGCCCAGTTGCTCTATGGGGCAGAGTTACGGGCCCTCCCGTTTGCTCAGGACCTGAACGCTGTACAGGCCAAGTTTCTAGTGAAACTTCTGGGCAGTCCCAAGTCTGTTCCGCACGCTGCATTCAAACTGGAACTTGGCCAGGATGCATGGTAACTAGTAGCCCTGGAGATGGCAGCTAAGCTGTGGTGCAAAATTTGCTTAGGTCAGTGTTCAGAACTTATGAGGGAGGCAGCGGGAGACACTTTTGTTAGTCGATGGCAAGCATCTTGGGAGATGTATTTGGCGGAGATAGGGATCTCCAGGGACTATCTGTCCCACAAGCCACCTGTTACTGTTAGGAGGGAGGTCCTTACTAGACTGAGGGACATATATAGGCAGAGGGAGATAGGGAGTATAAATGCCTCACTTCATCTAAGGGAGTATGTGGATTGGGTACCAGAGCAGGGCTGTATGGCTAGTTATCTCCTGACTTCCATCCCGCTAAGGGCAAAGCAACTTTTGTTTCGTGCTTGTGTAAATGCCCTCCCCTCACAAGTTTTAGAGGGACTGTTTCGGGGTGTGCCCTTTGTTGACCGTCTATGTCCTGTTGTCCAGATCACTGCCGAAACCACAGGGCATATGATCTTAAGTTGCCATCTTTATGACATGGCTAGGACAAAATTTCTAGCCTGGCATTTGAATAAGTACCCAGGACATTCCGAGGTATTCATTTTGAGTTCCCTATTGAATAATCCGAAGGTTCAGGTAATTGAGGCCATTGCAGCCTTTCTTATCCAGATGGCCAATGACAGGAAAAATTTCCTGGTTTTCAAAGCTCCCCCGCTAGAACCTGTTCTCGAGGTATAGAGAAGGGGCTCCTACTGGTGTGCTTCGGCACTCGGAGAATTTGAGTATCTTGTTTTATTATATTTTTAGATCAGTTTATTCATGTATATTTTTGTTGAGTTGTATTTTATATTTAAATTGAGAGGCAATTTGTGGACAAAGTTGTGTGTCCTTCTTGCTTGTATGTTGATATGTATATATGCAATGGTCTAAGACCATGCAATAAAAATTGACTTGACTTGACTTAATTTGACTTGACCTGTTGGGTACTTCTCGCAAGCCACTGTGATTGGCCACTGTCGGAGACAGGATACTGGGCTAGATGGACCATTGGTCTGACCCAGTATGGCACTTCTTATGTTCTTAATGTCTTCAACGACTGCACCACCACCCCCGAAACCAACTCTGCCAGAGTGTGCAGGGATGCAACCATACATGTAGGTGCATGGTATATGAGCAGCACCCCTAACTTGTCTCCTGCCAGATCAGTCATAAGATGGAGACCCTTGACACCTGACAGAGCCTGCACTGGATACCTCCCAACAGACCATGAATCCCTGAAAATAATGGCTACCCTCCCCCCCCCTCCATCCCTCTGACTGTGGAGGATGCTGCACCGAATACGCAGCTGGAACAAGGTCAGCCAGGATAGGCTCTGGCTCAGTGTCCAGCCAGGTCTCTGCTGTATATGTGGTCGGCTGCAGTGTCCATTATTAATTCCTGGATAGTTGTTCATTTATCAACAACCAACCTCACATTCAACAGCAGCAGTTTCAGGCCAGGGCCCCTCTGATCCAGCACCACCTCATCATCTGTCTGGGGGGGTCAAGAGGGATATTGGAACCAAGTACCTCTCCCGTCTCCTAGATCAAATACCTCCCCATGGGGACCATATTTCCACCACCCTGTCACGACCCCTATGGCTGCGGGTCTCCTCCTGGACAGGCCCCCTCCCCATCCCCCCTTCCTGGCTGTCCCATCCCACTGGCAAGGGAGATTCCCCCCCATGTCACCTGCTCTCACCAGGCAGCATAATCCATCCCCTTTTTTGAGCACCATTTCCCCCCCTCTCACAGGTAAAGAAAGCTCTCAGCACCCTAGCCAAGATCCCAATCCTGAGATTACACTCTCCTCTCTCATTGGGGAGTGATAGTCTCCTCCCACCCACTTCATATCCCAACCCGTCACTCCTCCCTCTCACATAGTAACGAGGTTAGGGACTGGAGCAGAGAGAAGGGTGAGTGTTGAGGTGTACACTTCGTTGTCTTCTTTTAATGGGCATAGGGAGGGTGTTCAAATTGTAGCCACATAGCTAGTATTTCAATTTTGTTTCTTGAATTTCAGCTGCAGGAGTTTCCTGGTCTAATCAGTGATTATTAAAGAAGGCTGCAAGGACATTTTCTGAGACTTGATAACTGTAGGGTCTTTCCTGCCACTAAGGTGTATGGTCCCTCATGAAGGATAAACATTACTTTGAGCTTTGCCCCCCTGTACTTTTAATGCTAGATGATTAAACCCTTATGGTTTTGTAAAATATTTTTTTCTTGCTGCTTAAGTGACTGCTATGAGATGAAGCATTTAGGGATTTCAAAGAACTTTAAAAAAGAAACTGCAGATTTAGATGCTGTTAGTGTGTTGCTTTGATTTTTCTCTAGGCTTTGTGGCTGTAGTATTTGTTCATCCTGTTTTTAAAGTTCAAAACATGTCTGCCTATGTGTGAAAGCATTCTGCTTGGCCAGTTGTCTATGGATGTAGTTTTATTCGATTTTACTATTACTTCTTTCTTTATGCTTTGCTGTAATCCTGCAGCATTTCTTCATGTTGTGGATAAGTCTTACATTGAGGGAGACTTTTTTCATTAGAAGCACCCATCAAATGAAGCTTTGCTACCTTAGTCTAAAACATTTCTCAGTAGTTTTGTCTCCTTTATTTTTGTGTGCCACACTGGAAGACCTACTGTATAAAATATATTTCCTGAGGTTTTTGGTATAAAAAACCCCTTTTGTTTTACCTTGAGTGCAATTCTCAGGCAAGATATCTCATATACTAGTGAACCTTAGTCAAGTCCTAAAAAAGTGAATGGGACTTCTACTAACTGCTGGCATACAGTCTGCATTATCCTGCCAGATGATTGCACTGTTAATGTTTGCATTTCTGGAAAGGGCAGGACTTGAACTCTGGGGCTTTACTGTAGTCACTCAGCAGGTAAAATCAAATATAATATTATGGCCCAATGTAGTAGTCCTATGACAGGGGCTGTGGTTCTGGGAGGACTCACTCTTGCTATCTCAGGAAAGTTGAATGGGCAGGTGGCTGTGGCAGCCAGCAACTGAACAAGGTGGGCGAGGAGCTAAATGGTAAACTGCATTTCCAAAATGAGGAGTCTGGGTTGAGCGGGAGGAGGGGAAAGTCTGCTGGACAGTATTATTATTATTATTATTATTATTATTATAAACATTTATATAATGCCGGTCATGTACCTGGCACCATACAGAACATAGAAATAGATGCAGTCCCTGCCTGTGGCTTACAATCTAAAAGACAAGGAGGGGGAGACAGGGAGAGGGGACAGTGGGAGAGACAGAGGAGAAGACAAACAAACATTCAAGCAAATGCGAAGTCTCAGGTGCATATGCTTGGCTTGGTTACAATCAGGTTGGTTGCAGCAGTCTGCAGAGGAGGGCAGACAGTAAGCATATGGGGAACAACTATCAGGCATTGGGAAAGGTGGCGAGGAAAAGGTGGGCCTTGAGGAGGGATTTGAAGGAGGGGAGGGAGGGGCAAGGCGAATGTGGGTAGGAAGGGAGTTCCAGGCATGGGGGGCAGCGAGGGAGAAGTGACGAAGGCGGTTAGGTGAGCAGGAGAAACGAGGGAGAGTGAGGGAGGGGACAGAGGAGGAGCGGAGAGCGCGTGCAGGAGTGCGCAGGGAGATTAGATCCGAGAAGTAAGGGGGTGCTTGGTTGTGGAGTGTTTTGAATGTGAATATGAGGAGTTTAAACAGGATACATTCAGGAAGGGGGAGCCAGTGAAGAGAGAAGAGGAGAGGCTGCACATGGTCGAAGCGACGGGCAGAGTGAATGACCTTGGCAGCGGAGTTTTGGATTGCGATAAGGGGGGACAGGTGAGAGCGAGGGAGGCCAGCAAGGAGGAGGTTGCAGTAATCGAGGCGAGAGATAACCATGGCATGAACAAGGGTTTTGGCCGAGGAGGTAGAGAGAAAGGGGCGGATCCGAGCAATGTTATGGAGGGCGAATCGGCAGGATTTGGCAACAGAGTCAATGTAAGGTTTAAAAGAGAGGTGCGTGTCAAAGATGAAGCCCAAGCTACGGGCTTGGAGAACAGGATGGATGGTGACTCCATCGATGCAGATGGGCAGGTTAGAGGGAGAGGAAGAGGAGGGAGGAAAAATGAGGAGTTCGGTCTTGGCCATGTTGAGCTTGAGTTGACGTCGGGACATCCAGGCGGAGATATCAGAGAGGCAGTTGACGAGGCGTGAGTGGACAGAAGAGGAGAGAGAGGGGGTAGAAAGATAGAGTTGGGTGTCATCAGCGTAGAGATGATATTGGAATCCATGGGAGGCAATAATTTTGACAAGGGACAGGGTGTAAATAGAGAAGAGGAGAGGGCCAAGGACAGAGCCTTGGGGGACCCCAACCAAAAGGGGGAGGGAGGAGGAGGGAGGAGCAGCATTGCTCTCAGCCATCAGATTTTCACAGAACCATTATAACTGCATTCCTGCCCCTCTTCTTATTAGCAAAGAATTTATTTAGGGATAATTAATTATTTAGGCATAGCTTGCAAATTCAGCCTGTGGGTTTGGGTTGCATCTGATCAGGGACTCTCCTGCAGCTGGATCTGAGGACCAGTGTTGCCTTTTTGAACCAAAATTGTCTGGCTGCAGGAGCAAGACATACATTTCAGCAGATGACAACTTGTCTTGTCTTGCCTTTCTCTCCTGCAGTAATCCATTTTTCTCACCTCCTCTCCCCCCAGTTCTAAAATGATAGTATTTTCTGTGTGGGTGAGCAACTGGAAGCAACAAAACAGATTATCTTCTGCTTCGTTGCATGTCTTGCTCCTGCAGCCAGATGATTCAGATCCAAAAGGCAAACTGTTTGTCAGCTAAGACTTTAGCAGAGTCTCTAGATTAGATGCATACCAATCCACATATTGACCTTTCCACCTATCCCCAGAGGTGCATTCTCTGCTCAGCATGGGTGTTTTATTCTTTGTATATTCTATAGTAAGGTGTCAAATTTTAAGTGACTCTGCCCCCAAGTGACCCAGCCTACCACCCTCACCAGCCTAAACATTCACCAGCTGCCACCCCCTCCCCCTTTTAAGTTGGTAGCAAACTTAGCAGTAGTTTTAACTGCATTTTCTTTTCCTTAAAAGCCTGCCAAACTGGCAGAACCTCACTGCAGTTCTGTGCCAAATTAACCCATATGCAGGGACCTGTGTTCATTGCATTTTCCACATTGGTGGCACTGGGGAAAATGCATGAACATGGGCCAAGATACAAATACTAAACACAGATGCAGATACAAATATTTTATCCTGTGCACTGCCCTAGTTGGGACCATACAGAAAAATTATTTATTATTTTATTTATTTTATTTAATAAATTTATATCCCGCCCCTCCTGCCATGCAGCCCGGGGTGGCTTACAACAAGAAAATACAATAAAAACAGTTTAAAACACTCAGTACAAAAAGTATTTAAAAAACAGGGTTAGCAATATACAGATTAGGTGGGGGAGATAAAACCCCTCACCCCCCCTCACCCCCTCCCCAAAGGCCTGGGCAAACAGCCAGGTTTTACAACATCACCGGAATGCCAACAGGCTTGGG
Organism: Sphenodon punctatus; assembly: GCA_003113815.1. NCBI lineage: Eukaryota > Metazoa > Chordata > Lepidosauria > Sphenodontia > Sphenodontidae > Sphenodon > Sphenodon punctatus. The sequence continues at coordinate 1,908,333 of QEPC01014158.1, read as the reverse complement.
GCCAGGCGAGCTTCCTCCGGAAGGGAGTTCCAAAGGCGCGGCGCGGCCACCGAGAATGCCCTCTCTATTGTGGCCCCCCGCTTAACACGGGGGACCTCCAAGAAGGCACCCCCGGCAGACCGCAGAAGCCGCCCTGGGGCATGGAGGGCGAGGCAGTCCCTGAGGTATGAGGGGCCCAGACCGTATAGGGTTTTATAGATCAACACCAACACCTTGAACCTGGCTCGGCATGCTATCGGCAGCCCGTGCAGAGCTTGGAGCACAGGTGTAATATGCTCCTGACGGCCCGTCCCCATAAGGAGGTGAGCCACCGCATTCTGCACCAGCTGCAGCCTCCAGACCAGGAACAAGGGAAGTCCCACGTAGAGTGCGTTACAATAGTCCAGCCTCGAGGTGATGAAGGCATGGATGAGGGTGTCCAGGTCCGGGCTGGAGACGAATGGACGCAGCCTACGAACCAGATATAGCTGGCGAAAGGCAGCCTTAGCGACTGCCTCCACCTGCCACTCCAGACGAAGGTCTGCGTCCAATATCACCCCCAGACTCCAAACCTGCTGAGCTATAGGAGGGTGAACCCCCCAACCAGAGGGGCCACTACCTCCCTCGTTCTCCCCACCAACATTACCTCCATCTTATCAGGGTTGAGCTTCAGTCTGCTCAGCCGCATCCATTCTGCCATGGCCTCCAAGCATTGGGATAGCAACGAGACAGCAGGGACTGGGTCAGTTGAAAAGGAGAGGTACAGCTGAGTATCATCAGCATACTGGTGACATTGCACCCCGAACCCTCTCACGACCTCCCCCAAGGGCTGCATATATATGTTAAATAATAACGGAGACAGAATAGAACCCTGC
>QEPC01014158.1:1870823-1888174 GCA_003113815.1 Sphenodon punctatus | reverse complement strand
GGGCGGGGCTGCAAGCCACGCACAGCACACTGACAGCAGGGTCCCTCCTGGGTCTGGCTGTTGTGCGCGGCTTGCAGCCCCGGCCCCACATCATGCTGGGAGAGACGGGAGACGGGACCTTTAAAATAGACTGAGCCTGAGTGTAGCAGCGCTGGGGGCTTGTAGGGCACCGCCCCCAGCGCCAAAGCAAGGAGCCGCCACTGTCATAATCATTGGGTTCACAATGGAAGAACATGATGAAAGACTGCGTCAGGTTCTAGAAAGACTCAAAGAGGCAAACATCACACTCAACAGAGCGAAATGTGAGTTTGGTGTCCAGAGTGTGCACTTCTTAGGACATGTCACTGATGACGAGGGCATATGCCTTGACCCAGAGAAAGTTATAACATAAGAACATAAGAACATAAGAAGTGTCATACTGGGTCAGACCAATGGTCCATCGAGCCCAGCATGCCTCCGACAGTGGCCAGTCACGGGGGTTAAAGCAATTGTAAAAATTCCAACTCCAAAATCAGTCACAGAGGTCCGCAGATTCCTGGGAACGGTGAATTTCCTGGGACAACTCTTGTCACAACTATCTGATCTCACAAATCCACTCAATGAGCTACTGAGAAAAGATAATGAGTTTGTGTGGGGCTCAACTCAGGAGCAAGCCTTTAAGGAGATCAAAGAAGCCATAACAAATGCACCCACTCTAGTGGTTTTTGATTCAACAAAGCCAACAGTCATCTCAGCAGATGCATCATCATATGGGCTGGGGGCAGCACTACAGCAACAGCAAGATGATATACTCTCCCGAATCCACAGTGGACACCAGGGCATAACTAAGCATCAAGCAAGAGCAAGGGAATCAGTCTGGTGGCCAGGAATCTCGACTCAGGTTGAAGAATTGGTAAAGAGGTGCATGGTATGTATTCAAGAGTCAACTGCACATCATGAACCACTGATACCATCAGATTTCCCAGAAAGGCCTTGGCGAAAAGCAGCACTGGATCTCTTCCACTGCCAAGGACAGTGGTATCTCTTGGTCATGGACTACTACTCCTGTTTCCCTGAGATTGCCAAACTAGAGAGTCTGGTTGCAAATGCAGTGATCCTTCATTGTAAGTCAATATTTGCCAGACATGGAGTCCTAGAAATGGTTCAAAGTGACAATGGACCACAATTTGTACCCCTAGCGACATCTGAATTTCAAAAATTCTCAAGGAATTATGGATTTCAACACCAAATGTCTATCCCACAGTTCCCACAGAGCAATGGGTTTGTGGAGGCTGCAGTAAAAATAGTAAAAATGCAACTAAAAAAGAATACAGATTCATATAAGGCCCTCATGGAATATAGAGTCTCCCCTCTCTCTAATGGATACAGCCCATTCCTTCGGAGCTAGCCACTGATCCTGTCAGCAGGCATTTTCAGAAGTCTCCCTCTCCCAGCAGTTTGTGTTCCTTCCAATCCATTGCCATCCTCCTCCTATTTCACCCATTCCCACACATTTACCTCCATAGTTTCATTTATTTAGATTAGATTAGATACATTTAGGTGTTATTTTTATTTTTTACCCCTCCCTGTGTTCTTTCCCCCTACCCTCCATTGAATCCTTCCCTCCTCCCTGTATATATTCCATCCCTGATTCCCTTCCCCTGTTTTTGGATTTATTTAGAGTAACATTAGATTGATTTAGGTTTAATTTCAGTTTTGTACCCCTCGCTGTGTTGTTTGTTGTGAGCTGTCTGTGCCCCCCCCCCATCCCTGTGGATGGATAGATAGATAGATAGATAGATGTAGGAGTTAGCTTAGTTGAGCTAGATAGAGACAGTGTATAGTGATTCAGTTTTAATATTTTATAATGTGTTTGTAGGACTAGGTCTTTGTAGATATTAAATAATATTCAATTTAGTTCTATAGGTTTTATAATAGTTAATAGCAGTTAGAGTTAGTGTAGTAGATATATATAATATTCAAATGTTGATTAAATAAATAAAAAACATATATAAAATCTTCCATGCATAATTTGTAAAGGAAAAATGGAGATGGGAAGCAGGAGAGGCCGGTCTGCTGCCCGTAAGGCAGGGAACAGGGCACGCGGCAGAGGTGGCAGGGGCCATGCCAGCAGAGTGGCAGCAGGCATCAGCAGCAGCCTGAGCCCATCACCACTCTGCAAACTGCACAGGCCTAATTTTGGCAGTCAGGCTTCAGAGGGTCCCAGCAGTGGCACTACCTGCAGTGTGGTTCGGTGATGCCTCCTGCCAGTGTCCTCCACTGCCACACATGGCACTGGAAGTCCTGCATTCCAGGACGCTGTGGCTGTCTCTGCTGCGGCTGCGGGTGCAGGTGCTTTGAGGTGGGGTGTTCCTCCAGGGCCACCAATGTCCCCTACCCCCATTACTGATGTGATCCCCAGCAGTCCAGGACTGGTGGATCCCATCCCGGATGCTAGAGGCAGGGCCCGATCCCTGGGCAATGGCAGCAGGGAGAGGAGCAGCAGAAGCAGTAGCAGCAGCAGCAGCTATAGGAGGCACAGGGAGAGTGGTAGCAGTATGGTGGGCGGTCAATCAGTCTCAGGTTCTCATGGGACATCACTCAGAATGGGGACAGCGAGGCAGACACTAGTCCTGCGGAGGACATGTCTGGTGCTGAGGCGATGGCTGTCCCTCCAAGAGCTGTGTCACCACCATGTTCTGTCCCTCCCATCAGCGCTGTCAGTGGTGCGTCACCCGGTGCAGGACAGAAGGCAAGAGGGGGCAAAAAATCCTTGGTCTGGGTGCATTTTAAGTTGGTGCGGGCGGATGATCTCAGGGAGGTGCAGTGCACTTTGTGCCAGAAGGTGGTGAAGCGTGGGCAGGTGCTTATCAACCTTGGCACAACTGCCATGGCGAGGCACCTTAAGGGATGCCACAGTGCTGTGCTGCTAAGTGGGCAGCCAGGGGCAGTGGATGCCAGCGGGTTCCTGACTGCAGTGGCCAGTCGTCCGCCTCCATCAGCGGGAAAGCGTCCTGTTCAAACAACTGCCTCTAGCAGCAGGAGCAGTATTGCTGCTAGGGGGGAGCAGCAGGAGCAGAAGCAGCAGCAGCATCAGTGCACCATGGAGAAGCTGGGGTGGGGGCAGCTGCCAAGTCTATCAGCAGCTGCAGGATGTGGAGGGCAGCATGACTTTCAATTGAAAGCCACGTGCATGTTGGGGGAAATGATAGCGCTGGATGGGCAGCCCTTCTTGGTGGTCGGGGACATACAGTTTAGGCACCTGATTGGCTTCTTGGTCCCTAGTTTAAGCTGCCCTCGCGCACCACCCTGAGTCGGCAGGTGGTGCCAGCCTTGTACCGGACTTTAAAGGAGCAGGTGAGGGAGCAGCTGGCAGGGGCTGGGGGTGCCACCGTCCACTTCACCACAGACCTGTGGTCAGCAGGAACGCACAGCACACCTACCTGGCAGTGACGGCACACTGGTGGCAGGACCCGGAGGCAGCATTTGGCAGTGGCAGGAGGGGTCCCGAAGCAGGGTATAGGTGGGCCCTGCTTCAAGCAGAAGTCATGGACAGCCCCCACACCGCTCAAAATGTTGAGTCAGCCCTGATCACCATGGTGAGGGAGTGGGTCACGCCAGGAGTGCCCTTCACCAAGGAGTGTGTGGTGATGGACAATGCAGCCAACATACTGAAGGCAGTCCATGAGGGGGGCTTCACCAGCATCCCTTGCACCGCACACACCCTTCACCTGGTGGTCAGGAAGGCTCTGGGCTTGGGGGAGAAGGGGATTGGGGCAGGCACCCTTAGCTCCCTGATAGAGTGGAAGAGGAAGTTGGCCAGTTTCTTTAACATGAAGGGCAGTGCATGAAGGGCATGTGACCTCCGGGAGAAGCAGGCAGAGCAAGGCTCCCCAGTGCAACACCTGGTGCAGGATGTGTCCACCCACTGGAATTCGATCTTCCTGATGCTAGAGTGGCTTCTCAAGCAGAAAGCCACCTTGCATTAGGTTCAACTGGTGATGGACAGTGGGGCACCTCCAGGGTACAATGGGGTGGAATGAGAGATCCTGTCTCAAATTATTTATGTTCTGAGACCATTCCTGACCATGATGGAGACCATCAGCTCCTCCATGGCCACCATCAGCCAGGTGACCCCTCTGGTTCAGAGTCTTCCGAGGAGGCTGGAGGAGATTCTACAGGGGCAGGATTGTGGCCCTCAGGGCAGGAAGCTGGCGGCCGAGGCAGTTGACCTGGATAGGCAGCTGAAGGCAGTGCTGAAGGTCTGGTTCGATGAGCTCCTGCAGAGGGAGGGCTACTTTTTGGCAACCATGCTGGACCCCAGGGTCAAGGGCAGCGTGGCCTGCCAGACAGCACTCTATGGGCACTGGAAGGGTGACCTGGTGGAGAGGGTCCGGCAGGCAGAGCGGGCTCTTGAGAGTCCATGGTAGCAGCAGCAGGACGGACGCCCCTGGGGATGGTGGGAGTGGGAGAAGTCACCCATTTCAGTCGGCAGGGACTATCCCTGCTCCCAGCTCTAGCAGTAGCAGCACCAGCAGCAGGCTGAGCAGCACCAGCACCCCTATTGCGAGCATCAGCAGCTCACATATGCAGGGCACTCTGGCGAGCATGGGCTCATGCACAGCAGGGCAGGCAACATGGCCGAGGGCAGTGGTGGAGGTGGTGCCCAGGGATAGTTATGTGAGGGAGTACAACAGTGCCTCAGCAGCAGTGGAGAGCTACCTGGAGGAGGAGCCGTGCATTGAACCCAGCAGCGATCCCTTGGCCTACTGGACTGGCAATACCAACATGTGGCCAGCCCTGTCCAAAGTGGCCAAGCGTCTGTTGTCCTGCCCACCAATGAGTGTCCCCAGCGAGCGGGTGTTCTCCATGGTGGGGAACATTTGCTCGCCGCACCACCTGAGACTGGGGGCCAAGTTGGTGGAGCAGTTGTTGTTCCTTAAGGTGAACCTTCTGCTACTGGGATTCCCCGAGCTACCCCTGGACATGGATTGATGGTGCAGTGGCACACGCCATCCCATGCCAGAGGCAGTCTTGGGACGGGGCTCCTCCTCAATCTGGGCTGCTGCTGCTGAGGTGCTGTCTCTCCCTCCCAATGCCCGGCGCCCGCCCTGCCTCTCTCTCTTTCTGACTAGATGGACTCGGTCAGCCTATCTGACTCACCTCATGATGCCGGGTGGCATTGGGAAGCTGTAAGCCTACCTGTCGGCCTCTAGCTGGATGATCTCGGCCCACCTATCTGCCTGGCTCTCTCTCTCGCTGCACAGTCTTCGCCAGCCTTTCTGAGTGCCCTGCTTCTTGTCTTCCCATCCGCCCAGGTGGCCAAGATCAAACCCTACCTCAGTCTGCCTTCCAATGCTCATGCCACGCTGCCTGTCTGCCTGCCTGCCCGCCCGCCCACCCACCAAGGTGGCAAAGATCAAATTGTGCCTCAGTCTGCCTTCCAGTGCTCATGCCAAGGTGTCTATCTGCCTGCCCTGGCAGCCCTGGGTGATGTGCCCCACTGGCCTGGTAATCCCACTGCTGCTGTCTGCTGATCCAGGGGTGCTCTGTTCTGGCAAATCCAAATGTGCCCACGCAATACTGCTGCTGCCATCTGCTGCTGTTCCACGGGTTCTGTGTCCTGGCAATCCAATATTTGCCGCTGCTGCCAATGCTGCCTCTGCTGTCAGTGCCATGGGTTCTGTGCCCTGGGCAATCCAATGTCTGCCGCTGCTGCCAATGCTGCCTCTGCTGTCTGTGCCATGGGTTCTGCTACTGGGCAATCCAATGTATGATGATGCTGCCAATGCTGCATCCGCTGTCCATGCCATGGGTTCTGTGCCCAGACAATCCAATGTCTGCCACTACTGCCAATGCTGCCTCTGCTGTCTGTGCCATGGATTCTATGTCCCAGCAATCCAATCTCTGATGCTGTTGCCAATGCTGCCTCTGCTGTATGTGCCATGGGTTCTGTGCCCTGGCAATTGAATGTCTGCCACTGCTGCCAATGCTGCCTCTGCTGTCTGTGCCATGGATTCTGCTACTGGGCAACCCAATGTCTGCTGCTGCTGCCAATGCTTCCGTTGCTGTCTGTGCCATGGGCCCGGGCAATCCAATGTCTGCTGCTGCTTCTGCTGCCAATGCTGCCTCTGCTGTGCCATGGGTACTGTGACCCAGAAATCCAATGTCTGGTACTGGGTGGCCACATGATTCACCACCAGGCAAGGCTTGACCAATTGGCAGAATAGCTTGTTCAGATCAGGCGACTAGGATGCAAGCCTGCAACTCCCAGCCAAGTAGGGTTGCCAGCGACTGAGCCCTGGCTGGGACTCTGCTGCTACTCCACCAATGCCAGACAGGCTGCAATGCCCGTCCAAGTAGGGGTGCCAGCCACCAAGCCCTGGCCAGGCCTCTTCTGTTTCACCGATGCCAGCCAGGCTGCAATGCCCATCCAAGCAGGGGTGCCAGCCACCAAGCCTGGCCAGGTCTGTGCTGCTGCTCCACCGATGTCAGTCAGCCTGCAACACACAGTCAAGTAGCAGTGCCAGCCACCGAGCCCTGGTCAGGCCTCTGCCACCACTCCACCGATGTCAGCCAGCCTGCAATGCCCAGCTAAGTAGGGGTTTCCAGCCACCGAGCCCTGGCCAGACCTCTGCTGCTGCTCCACCGATGCCTGCCAGCCAGCCTGCAATGCCCAGCCAAGCAGGGGTGCCATCCACAGTTACTGTGCCCTGGCAATCCAATGTCTGCTGCTGCTGGTGGTGGTACTGCATGTCAGCCATTTGCTTCTCCCTCTTGTAGACAGGCATAGCTCGGATGAGTGCACTGGTGGGTAGGGTCTGGGTGTCCACAAGATTGGCCACCGGGCAAGGCTTGCCCAATTTGTGCTAGAGCTGGCCAAGTAGGGGTGCCAGCAACCAAGCCCTGGCCAGGCTTCTGCTGCTGCTCCACTGATGCCTGCCATCCTGCAATGCCTGGCTGAGCAGGGGTGCCAGCCACTCCATCCCCAGGATCCACCATCAGGGTTCTGGGGCCTACATTACAGGCAGGGAGGGCTGTCGTTCCACTTCATTGTCTGCAACTGCCTCACCGATGCCAGCCAGCCTGCAACACCTGGCCAAATAGGGATGCCAGTCACCAAACCCTGACTGGGCTTCTGCCACTGCTCCACCAATGCCTGGCAGCCTGCAATGCCTGGTCGAGTAGGGGTGCCAATCACCAAGCCCTGGCTGGGCCTCTGCCACTGCCCCACTGATGCCAGCCAGCCTGCAACACCCAGATGAGTAGGGGTGCCAGCCACTCCATCCCCAGGACCCACCATCAGGGTTCTGGGGCCAACATTACAGGCAGGGAGGGCTGTTGTTACACTTCATTGTCTGCAACTGCCCCACCAATGGCAGCCAGCCTGCAATGCCTGGCCGAGTAGGGGTGCCAGCCACCAAGCCCTGGCCAGGCCTCTGTTGTTGCTCCACTGATGCCAGACAGCCTGCAATGCCCAGTCAAGTAGGGGTGCCAGCCACTCCATCCCCAGGACCCACCATCAGGGTTCTGGGGCCTACATTACAGGCAGGAAGGGCTGTCATTCCACTTCATCCAGAAGCTGCCACTCTAGTCCCAGGACCCACCATCAGGGTTCTGGGGACGTCATTCTTCTCACAGGGAGCTGTCATTCCACTGCATCAGGAAACAGCCACTCCAGCCCCAGGATCAACCATAAGGGTTCTGGGGCCTATGTTCCAGGCAGTGTTGTTCCACTTGACTGTCTGCAAATGCCCCACCAATGCCATCCAGTCAGCAACGCCCGGCCAAGTAGGGGTTCCAGCCACCACGTCCTGACTGGGCCTCTGCTGCTGCTCCGCCAGTGCCTGGCAGCCTGCAATGCCCAGTCAAGTAGGGGTGCCAGCACCAAGTCCTGGCCAGGCCTCTGCTGCTGCTCCACTGATGCCTGGCAGCCTGCAATTCCTGACCATGATTGTGGCTAGAACTGGAGATTCCAGCATATAGCGACAGAACTGGAGACCTACCAATGTGTCTGTTTAAGATATTAAACAGCCCAAACCCCTGCTAGGACTACCCTTCATTTCAGATGGGGTAATGTCCACAAGAAAGGACACATATCTGTCCAAGTCAAATTGCCCCACATGTCATGTTTATTGGAGCAAAATAATGTCAAAGGATCTAATGAAACAACCAAAATCAATATTGAGGGAGAGAGAGGAGGTGCAGGCATAGGATCCATACTAACTAGGGCTGATGTGGCAGCAGCTGTTACCGTGCCATGATTCCATTCCATCATTTTGGAATTGCCCACGCCACACCATGACTTTTCTGCAGACATTCCGCTAATTCCACCGGCATTCTGCAAATTGCGGAAACATTGCAGAAACTGTCAGAAAACCGCTGTTCTGCTTTTTTGTGGTGCTGGCAGAATGGCAGAAGTAGCGAAAATGTCATGTTTCCGCTATTTTGCGAAGCCTGCAGAAGTAGCGGAATGAAACTAGTGGAATGAAATCCTCTGCCACGCCATACCACTAATTGCAGAAACACGGTTTCCGGCGAAAATAGCTACCGCTGCGACATTCTGCTACAGCCCTAGGTGTGTTACCTTACCCCCAATAATTCTGAAGGATCAGAACCAGTATTACCCAGCACTGTGCATGACCACTTCCCATGTGCCAAAGCACCTAGGGAAGTGGCCTCATGCTGAATATATTGTGACACAACTTCTTTTACCTGCTCTGTTACTAAGACCACTTCCCTTTGAGGATGGTACTCTTCTAAATAAATAGTCATTGCATGCTGCCAGGCATCAGTGGAGCCATGGCACAGGCCCGGACCAGACTTGGTGGTGGATGGCACCCATGTGGGGCCAGGCATTGCAGGCTGGTATCCTACTCACCAGATTTCAACCAACTCTTCTGCAAATTGGTCAAGTAGCCGTGCCTGGTGGTAATTCACATGGCCAGCCAGCCACCGCCTACTGTGATGGTGACTAGAAATGGGGAACCCAGCATAGAGAGAGCCGAACTGGAGGTCTGCCAGCATTCAATGCCCAGCCAAGTAGGGGTGCCAGCCACCAAGCCTGGGCCGGACCTCTGCCATTGCTCCACCAATGCCAGACTGCAATGCCCCACCCCCTATGGGTTCCAGCCATCGAGCCCCAAGCCTTCCCAGCCTCTGCTGCTGCTGCTGCTGGGTCTATGCCTGCAGGCCATGATAACATGTGCAACCTTGCTTTGGGCACTGGCAGGCACTACTTGGCTGGGCATTTCAGGCTTCCAGGCATCAGTGGAGCTTCGACAGAGGCCTGGCCAGGGCTTGGTGTCTGGCACCCCTACTCGGTTGGGCATTGCAGGCTGGCAGGCCTGCAGTTCTGTTTGCTCTATGCTGGGTTCTCCTGTTCTAGTCACCATCACAGCAGGAGTGACAGGGCTACAGTAGTGCCTGCCAGTGCCCAAAGCAGGTTTGCACATTTGTCATGGCCTGCAGGCAGAGACGGGCAGCCCAGCAGAACACCTGCTTTCAGCAGCCTTTGGGTGGACAGCAGCATTGCTCATTTGTAGGAGAGGACAGGAGTCAAGAGACCCCAGTTCTAATTCCTGGTTTGGAAGTCCTTTGACCTCTCTGCATTTCAGCTTTCCCAGTTCTAAACCAGAGGGCTACCATTCTGGGAGCTCACAGGAGAAAGAACCTGTATGGGAACTAGGCTTGGGGTACACATTTCCAATTGCTGTTTCGCATCCATCCTCTTTGCATGGTAAAGAAGAGGACTCTTACATGCTTCCCCTTCTTCAGAAGTACTTAGGCTCGGCGCTTGGCCCCCAGGGGTGCTCGTCCAATTCCCGTTAGGGCATGGCTGACCATCTGAGACCCACAAATGCCTGCCAGTCTGCAATGCCTGGCCAAATATGGGTGGCAGCCAGCAAGCCTCAAGCCTTCTCATCTGCTGCTGCTGACACTGGGTCTCAGATGGCCAGCCCTGGCACCACGGGCAACTCCAGGGGCCAAGCGCTGAGCCTGCCTGCCGGGCAACCTGGGGTGTCAAGCACCAAGCCTTCCTGGTCTCTGATGCTGATGCTGGGTCTCCTTCAGCCTGCCATGCCACCACAGGCACCCCTGGGGGTCCCTGGAGCACCCCAAGTCTCCCAGCGGGACCGAACTTTCCAAACATTCGGGGGGGGGGGGGTGTCCAAACTCTGCTGGACCAAACCCATGAACCTGAACTCAGTTTTTAGTCTGAACATCTGAATGTCTGGACATTAAACTCCGTCCTGTTCGCACATCCCTAGTAGGTAGTCATTTCATCAAATTGGAATAGTAGACAGTAAAAGCGATGAAAAACAAATGGAGCTGTTATGGTTGACCTTTGCATTGATGGATCTTTAATGACTTAGGAATCCAATCCTGCAAGTGCTGTTACATCCAGATTGGCCAGAGTGAGAGCCAGTGCCTTAAAAAACTTTAACTTGTTACATCCAGAAGTACCATTGGTGCAAATCCAAGTGGGTTGTGGCATCAACGTGTTCCTTCTATTGCTGGAATTTCTGTGCCTCCTAACAGAGTTGGATTTGCTCAAAAATTATATGATATTAGTTTGCTATATTTTCCGTTTCTGATCATGTGGCAAATTGTTAAGCAGTGTGATGCTGTCTCTGTGAAGACATGGGTACAAGCATAGCTAAACTGGCAAGAGGGACTCTTGGCCCACATCACAGAACTAGTGGCAAATTTTGAGGGGGACATAAAGATTACCTGGTATTTTTGAGGGGTGTGGGAAACACCTCAGTCCCCCCGCTCTGGTAGTGGGGAGGAAGATAGTGAACTTGGACATAAAAACAAGGAGTTTTGTTTGAGCCATGTTTAAGTTGTCTGGGAGACTTCTGAGAGAGCTTGATATGCAATACTGGATGGAAATTGGAAATATAGAGAGATACTGGAAATAAATTAGAGATACTGTTACAAGCAGAAGTAACTGATCATTTTATCTTAAAGGTTAGGACAACTATTAATTCCATCCTTCTGCTATTGTCTCCAAAACAGAAAACAACTTAAGAGATAGCTGTACACTCATTAAAAATGAGTACTAATTCCTTGAGTACCATCATGTGAAATTCGCAGCCCACACTTCCTTGTAAAACTAATATCATTTGGTGCAGAGTTATTATTTAAATGCCATGCTAAGCATCAATGGAAATTAGCAATACCATTTTAAGCAATGCAAATCGCAAGCAATTACATAGTATTATCTGGTTACTTACACTACAAACAGGCAAGTTAATTGCTTCTACCCGAAACAGATAAATTTGCATCCAGCAGCTGCATTGACACATGCTTTCTTAGCAATGTGAATGTGCTTTCATCTCTCTACACTTCAAAATGCACAGTTTCTGTACCTATATTACCTAGAAATAGAATTCTGAAGCAAGTACAAAATGAACATGTTTGTAATAAAACATTTAGATTCATAATTTATAGATTAGATTATAAAAATTTGGGGCCTAAACTTTGGTTTCTCAAGTGTTTGAACCCACGCTGAAACTGGAAGAATACACCAAGAGGCGTATTGAATACATACATTTGAGCTCTGTGTAGTGTGCATTTAAATCCCCAAGGAATCCTTGCTGTCTGCAGAGATGGTCGGCCATCTTTGGCTACACTCATTGAGGACTGATGGAGGAGACACATGCTGGGTATTCCTAGATGTAACAATGAATCTGTGGAAATCCATCATACCTTGCAATTACTGATGTCATTCCAATCCTGTAGCTCTCCTACAGGTGTTCATACTACAATGCGTTCCAACAGTTAGCAGAGAGTTTCCCCCATCAGCAGTTGGCTGAATGATGTGTTTCTTTGGACTTGTTGATTATCACAGCCCAAAAGTGGGGTGGGGTGATTATCTATACATAACAATCACTACATGATCATGGCAGATGCATGATGGCTGTAATCATGATTTCTTGGAACCCAGTCTATTATAAGTGTGCGCCTGCCTTCTGGCAGTGCACAAATGTCCAGAAAAGTTACGATCTTGTTTACATTCCACTCTCTCATCTTGTCCGGGGCTCCAACTCTTCCATTCTGCTGAACTTGGAACTGAGCAGGGTTGTTTGATGTCTCCATTCCATCATACATACATAGAACCCCAATGTGCCTCAGAGGATGGGTCTGACCGCTTTCTCTGTACTTCAGGCTTAGCCCATATGTCAGCAAAGGCCAGGGTATTCGTCACCCTCCAACTTCTCTGGGGCCCATGTCACAGAATGCAGAGACAAAAGCTGAAGTCATTTGGCTTTCCCAGGCAAACAAACCACAGCAATAGCTCTCTATGGCACTATGAAAGAGCCCCTCATATATGAGAAAATATGAGTTACTTTTAACCAATGGGAAACTCTGCTCACACGTACATTCCAAGTACAGTGACCTTCATTGCTTTGCAGATCCCCACACCTGCCCATTACTTAATATTCCGTGGTTTCTCTCTGCCCCAATTAAAAAAAAATCCATGCTTTTGTGGTGCTAACATCTGTAGCATTTTTAGATCATAGAATGTACACTGATGTGCTTGTGACTGAAATGTCTATACAGTTTTAATAGCCACTTGGATTGGCAGTGCTGGTTCAGCAACACACACACCCCATAAGCATTATGAAACCTTGTTCAACCAATAGCTGGCCTGTAATGAATAGAAGCCAATAGCAGCTTGTGTTCAACGTGCAGCCAGTCCTGTAAGGATACATGACCAATAGTGGTGAATAACTGCTCATGTGCGTTGCACAGCCAATGCTCTGGAAGTCCCTAGCTACAGACCCCAATGCTCTGGAAGTTCACCAGCTCTGGACTGCTGGGGATTGCCTTGACTGTGGGGGACATTGGTGGCCCTGGAGGAACATCGGTAGAAGCAGCCCCAGCACCTGCTTCAGCACCACCCACAGCAGAGACAGATGCAGCCTGAGCCTCAAGTCCTGCAGGCCTTCCAGTGCCCTGCGTGTCAGTGGAGGGCACTGCCAGGAGACGTTGCAGAGCACCCTGGGCCCCTAAAGCAGGCCTCCTGATTTTGGGAGGGGGTGAGGCGCTCTGCCTCTGGCTACTGCTGCTGCCTGCTGCTGCTCCTCGTGCACGGCCTCTGGGACGTGCCCCATTGCCTCCCCTACGGGCAGCAGATCGGCCTCTCCTTCCCTTCTCCATTTCTCCCGAAAAAAACAATGTTTTTTAATATATAATTTTTTAAAAAAATTTTATTGAATTTTTTTATCAAATATTTATATCTCTATATCTACACTAATAACTAACTAACTACCTAACTAATAAATGTATTCTAAATGCTATGAATAACTCCAACAAACCCTAAAGCTGAATCACAGAAAACAGTAAACTCTATCTGTAAACCTTAAACTAAACTACTCCTACTATGTCAAAACAAAAATGTATCGACCTAATCCTATCTATCTACCTATGAATATATGGGATGGGGGTTGGGGGGCAATCACAAACAAGACAAGGAGGGGTACAAAACTGAAATGAAACCTAAATCAATCTATAAATTAATATACTACTACTCTAATGAATCAAAAAAACAGGGGAAGGGAATGGGGAGGGAATATTCAATGGAGGGGGGAGGGAAGGAGGAAGATTGAAGATTGAACACAGGGAGGGATAAAAACAAAAAATAACAACTAAATCTATCAAAGCTAATGTAAATAAATGAGAATATGGGGGTAGATGGGTTGGATGGGTGAAATAGGAGGAGGATGGCAATGGATTGGGAAGTTGGGAAATGCTGGGAGAGAGGGAGCCTTCTGAAACGTCTGCTGTTTAGGAACAGTGACTAGCTCAGAAGGTATTGGGAAGGTGGGAGGTTGACAGTTTTTTATCTTGCTGCGCCCGCCTCAAATCAAGCCCCAATGGCTCCGTGCAGCCTAACCCATGGCCAATCGCAGACTGCCAAGCCAGTGGTCTGAGGCAAAAAGAGATGGTCATTCGGCAGGCTGGCTGTTACTCGAAGCGACTCTCCACCCTCCACCCCTGGTGCCTGGAAGTCTGCTCCTAGCTGAGTCAGATGACTTCCCCCTCCCTGCTACATTTGGCCTTCCAGTGGCCTGAGTGACAGTAGACCACATTTTAGCCACCCGAACACAACCGAATGCGATCCGAACTGACCGAACTGTTCAGCCATTTCACCATTTGGTGTTCGGATCTATTCGGTCTGTTTGCCATTTCAATGTTCGGTGTTCTGTTCTGTTCGGTATGTTCGGATTCAGGTTCGTGTTCATGTTCGGTAGTCCGAACAGGCTGAGTTCGGGCCGAACACCAAACTACCGAACCGCGTTCACCCATCCCTACTTTGTTCTAGCTAGTTTGAGATTTTCCTTTATGTACTTCCAGGGGAAACCCACTTCTAGTATAAAGAAAGAAGTGGAACAGAGATCCAGGGATCTCACTATGTAGGAAGATCTCTCTCTTCTGAGTTTGTGGAGAGTGGCTCCCAAGCTGGGTCTGGGTAAGAGTGACTTTTCTATGGAGCCCTATCTAGACAAGCTGATCAATAATACCCTTAGAAGGCACTATACCCTTTTATGCTTTCAGCTGACTCAAACTGAAGTAGTGGAGGGAAGACTGCAAGGCGTTTGGTTTGAGATCTGCCGGTGCTCCTGTGCATTACAGGAAGTCGAAACTCCTGAACATGTTCTCCTGAGGTGTTTACATTATTCCCATTTAAGGGACTAATGGTTGGCACCTCTGTTGGCCAAGGCTAGGGAGAAGAGGATAGTTGATCCCTTCCTACTCATTACTAACGTATCCCAAACTGATGACTTGGTTGCAGTGGCATCTTTCCTGGCCCTTGCTGCAAAGAGGCGAATTGCCATTCGATCATGAACTAAGACCACCATGATATATTGGGTTAGTGCTGTGGTCAGTCTAGATGGACTGGTCTGGTTTCTATGTGGAGTAGGAGGAGGTTTTTTGGCGGTAACGAGATTCTTTACTGCCTGCCATCCTACTCTTCCATGTGAGACCTAACCCTTTTTTCTGTAATGTAATTTTATTATAATATGTGATAGTCTTGGACTTCTTCTTATATGTTTGTTGGATGCTATATTTTAGTTGCTATGATATATGCACTTTCCGGTAAGCTGGGATGGATTTACTTTGGATGCATTCAATTGAGTCTGGATTATACTTTGTTTATACTGTTTATATATTTTGATGGTTTTGACTATTTCAAATTAGGAGATTGTTTGTATTGTTTCTATTTTTTGTGGCCATGGCGAAAGCCCATGCCTTAATACATTATTAATTATTATTATTATTATTATTATTATTATTATAATATCGGAGGTGAGGAATCTTTTCCCTCTCAGGGACCACTTACAGCATTTATGGTGTGCATGTTAGGATTCCACATAATCCTGTTTTCCTTCATATTCCATGCATTTTGGTGTGTCCTTTTGTTGAATGCCACATGATGGGTGCTTCCTGCCCTCTCTTGAACTGTGCATGCCTCCTTGCCTTCTATAAAACTCTATGCAGCATTTATGGTATGTCTTTTAGGATTTCACATAATCCTGTTGGCTTTTGCAGCATTTTCAGTACATTTCAGTTGTGACCTATTTCAGATATTGTAATGTTGCTTGAATTGCACCTTAAGTAAGGTAATTGAACATTTCTGAAATCTGGGCTAACTGTTATGGTACTTCTGTTTTCTCTACTATTGTACTCCTGCCATTGAACACATTCTGGTTATTGGTGCAGGTACCTGCCCAGTGGTCTTACAATCTAAGATGCATATGTATCCTTGTGTGCATGTCCTGTTCCTTTGATCATGATCATGTCAGAGTGCAATTTTAGGGTTGGCTCTGTTTACTGTTGGCCCCACCTACTGCTCCACCAGCCTCAGAACCCAACAGCTGCCACTACAGCCCCAGACCTCGGCCAAAGCCATTCTTTGTCCCTGAACTAAACTGTGCCAATTGTTCATATTTTTCCTGGTTTTTGACCTTATTCAACATTACAGGAAAGTTTTGTGGTGACTGTGTAAAATACTCAATCCACAACCTAAAGTTATGCTGCCCACTTAAAAATAATGCTTTTTAAAAACAAAATAAACCCCCAAACACTGTTCCCATAGTTACAGTGTTTCCATGGATTTTAGTACAAATATGGCAATAGCAGCTATCAGCCTGTCCACCTCCTGAGCTGATTTTCAGAGATGGCCACGAGTGATTTTGACTGTACACATATCGTACATGCAGTACTAAGTCCTATAAATATCATGTACTTAGTAATTCAGAACATTCAAAAGATAGTGTATTTAACTTATCAGCAAGTACTTTTTCAAAATTATGGATATAATCAGAATACCTGAGTACACGTGACAGGTCTGTTTCCTCCCAAATGAAATGTAGGTCTTTGCTTTAAATACAATAAATACTGCATGCTTTTAACAGATTACAAATACATTATAACCAACCTCTATGGAACCAGCAGAAAAGACTGTTACATCAGGGTGTTTATTATAGCAGGGCGTGGCAACTTGCTGCATCAAAATAATGAGAATTTACACAATTCAAATTGGAAATCAAAGTACTTTATTTTAATGCAGAATATACTACTGTAATTATGTATCCTTTTTCTTATAGTAAAAAAAAAATGCCCATTGTAGACTGCTTCTTATTTTTGTGCTTTTTTCAATGTGTCCAATTCCAGTCTTGTTATCTGGTGTAAAAAGTACACACTAAACACGTGGCAGGGCTGAAGAGGATTTGTTTTATCAGGATCTACCCTGACAAAGTGCTCATTTACATTGGGGCTATTTTCAGCTGAAGGTAGGATTGTTAAAGGGGGGTTCATTCAAATAATGGTTTGTTATAGTGAAGTCTGATTGCCACCAGGAGGATTTATTTAGCAAGAGCCTATAAGAATCCAAAGATCTCCCCCATGTTACCAGCTTCCCCCAGAGGGTCATCCCGCTCCTTTATTTCTAGCCAGCATAATTTCAATTCCATTCCCTCATCTAAAAGAGTGCCCATGCAGGTGCCTTATGACCGGGTTACCACCCCTCTGGAAGCTCAGATGGTACCCAGTGCTGGGGAGGCACGGCTGAGGGCCTTGCTGGCCCAGTAGGCCAAGGGATCGCTGCTGGGATCTATGCATGGCTCCTCCTCCAGATAGGTCTCCACTGCTTCTAAGGTGCCATCATATTCCCTCCGGTAGCTCTGGGTGGGCACCACCTGCCCCACTGCCCTCAGCCGTGCTGCTTGCCCTTTTGTGCTGTGACCTATGCTCCCCTGAGTGGACGGAACAGAGGAGGAGCTTCTGGCAGTAGGGGTCCTGCTGCTGCTGCTGGTGCTGCTGCTACACCTAGGGCTGGAGGCAGGGATAGACCCAGA
>QEPC01014158.1:1854896-1869345 GCA_003113815.1 Sphenodon punctatus | reverse complement strand
CCGCTGGCATCCACTTCGCCTGCCTTCCCACTCAGCAACACAGCACTGTGGCATGCCTTCAGGTGCCTGGCCATTGCAGTTGTGCCAAGGTTGGCAAGCACCTGCCCACGCTTCACCACCTTTTTGCACAGCATGCACTGCACCTCTCTGGGATCATCTGCCCTCACCGGCTTAAAATGATCCCAGACAGAAGATTTTTCCCCCTCTCCTGCTGCCTTCTTGCCCATCCCGGCGAACGCACTGCTGCCAGCACTGCTGGGAGAGGGAGAAATTTGTGGCACTGGTAGCGATGCAGCTCTGGGAGGACAAGGGTCAGACATCGCCTCATGTACATAGATATCCTCTGTGGCACTAGTGTCACTGACTGCCTCTTCCTCACTGTCCCCGGAAATCACGGTGATGTCCCATGAAGGGGAGTACTGGGACCCAGAGGCTAGACTGCCCATGCCCGCCATGCTGCTGGCACTCTCCCTGTGCCCCCCTCTGTAGCTGCTAGTGCTGCTGCTGCTGCTGCTTCTCCTCTCCCTAGTACTGGCATTGCCTGGGGATCGGGCCCTGCCTCTGCTGCCTCTAGCAGACAGTCACAGAGCTGCTAAAGTTGTTCAAAACATTTGGTGCATGGTCTGCAGAGTTCACGGATGCTGGAACTGCAGCCATGGGGATGCATGCTGAGAACTTCCTTATGCTTGTTATCATGCTCCAGCCTTTCTTTCCACAACTGAGCAGAACCTGTGAACAATTTAACAGTTTCAAGCTTTCTGCTGTTGTTGGTGTGATCTGCTGTCAAGGCACAAAAAGGTTCTTGCTCAATCTCTGATGGGGATAGTGGGGCACATCATATCACTGAGGCAGCTCCTGCTTCAACGTAGTGCACTTCTCTGCCTCTGGTGACAATGGACCATGCTGGGGAAGATCAAATCCGTTCAAGGGCAGGTGATGCACACAGAGAAGTACCTGTCTGGAGACGCAGCTTCAATCATTGCCACCATGCGCAGGGATGTACCCACCGAGTGGCTGGTCTGGGTGAAGAAAAAAAGCACAGACTAGTGGGAGAAAGTGCTGTCCTTGTAGGGAGACACTGAGTGGGTTGCAAACTTCTGAAGGCCCCATTGCCTCATCCTGCAGATAGCAGAGATCCTCAGGCCTCAACTGGAGAAACAGAGCATGGTGATGCTGTCACTCATCTCTGTGGAGAAACAAATTGCCATGTTTGAAGCTTATCATTCCAGACCCCTGCCACTCTGTCACCCAGAAATTTGGTTGTGGAAAGTCCACAGTGGACACCATACTCGTGGAGGTTTCCACAGCAATTGTGGAAGTGCTGCTGGACCAGGTACTGTAGTTGGCTGGCCCTGTGGAGGTAATGGAGGACTTTTGGTGGGAGGAGTTCCAGAACTCTATAGGGGTGATCGATGGGATCCATATTGCCATTATCTGCCTACCCCATTGCAAGGATGACTATCTGAACTGGAGGGGGTTTTTCTCTGTGTATTTCCAAGCCATAGTGGACTATTGTGCACAGCTTGTGGATATGCTGGTCAGGTGGACCCTCCACTGAAATGTGCATTAAGGGGGTGCTCATGAGGTCTGTTGTCCTCAGGGACCCTGCCTACACCCTGAAACCCTGGCTCATGTAGTCATACAGTGTTGCCTAAGCACCCCCAGAGCAAAGGTAATTCAACCAGCAGCTTAAGTGCCACCCATTCCATTGTGGAGAAAGCTTTTGGCCTTTTAAAGCTGTGCAGGAGATAATTGTGGCTAGAGTTGATCTCCAGCTAGGGACCACTCCACTTCTAACTACTGTCTCCATATTTTTTTATTTATTTATACAAATGCTTTTACCCCACCCCCTCCTGCAGGGATGTACCCACTGAGTGGCTGGTCTGGGTGAAGAAGAAAAGCACAGACCAGTGGGAGAAAGTGCTGTCCTTGTAGGGAGACACTGAGTGGGTTGCAAACTTCTGGAGGCAGCTTGGGGCAACTTACAATAAAATGGGTAAAACATAAAACAACAATACTGTAAATTCAAAAACAAATCCCCAACCAAACCGAACCCCCCTCCCGCCAGGTCTTGCACTGATGTCTGAAGAAGGGAAGATCCAGGGACAAATGGACCCCAGCTGGGAGTTCCACAGCCACAGTGCCACCACCAAGAGTGCCCTTTCCAGTGTCGCCCCCCGATACACATTGGGGACTTCAAGAAGGGTGCCCCCGGTGGACCATAGGGGCTGATCCAGAATCTGGGGACTGAGGTGGTTCTGCAGGTAGGCAGGGCCCAGGCCATTCAGGGCTTTATAGGTAAGAACCAACACCTTGAATTGGGCCCGGAAGCCTATAGGCAGCCAGTGCAGCAAGCAAAGCACAAGTGTTATATGCTCACGGCGACCCATCCCCGTAAGGAGGCAGGCCACAGCATTCTGCACCAACTGCTGTCTCTGAACTGTCACCAGGAGTAGCTCCACATAGAGTGCATTACAATAGTCCTGTCCTGAGGTAATGAAAGCATGGATGATGGTGGCAAGATTGGAGTCTGAAATATATAGCCAAAGCTGTCATACCAGATGTAACTGGCAAAAGACACTCCTTGCCACAGTCACCACCTGGGCATCCAGGCAGATCTGTGAGTCAAGGAGCACCCCCAGACTCCAAAGCTGAGGAACCAGGGAGGGACAAACTCCATCAATGATGAGGACCTCCAACCCCCTGGCCCTCCCCAACAGCATCACCTCTGTCTTGCCAGGATTCAGCTTCAGACACCTTGTCCAATCCTCCACAGCTGCCAAACACTGAGTAAGCAATGAGACTGCTGGGCCTGGGTCAGCTGAAAACGAGAGGTAGAGTTGGGCATCATCAGCATATTGATCACAACCAAAATGTGGAACACACAAGGGGCTGTACTAACTAGGAAAACTGTTCTATATCATCCAGTATGAGAATGGTACAATAGTATATGATCCAACTCTCTGGTCATAAGGAACAAATCATCTCAAATTTATTACCACCATAAACATAACTAAAGGCATAAAGTTACCCAATAAACAATAATGTAAAGAAAAACTATAAAATAAACATAGTACAGTATACCTATATCTTGCCACAGTGGAATTAGAACCTCCTCAAACGTACCAAGAGTCCTATATATTTTACAATCTTACAAATCTCTTATAAAGATGTGAAATAAATAATACAATCTACAAATCTCTTATGGAGGTTTGAATAATCTCTAATCATGAAGTTAAATCCATCTCATGTGTCCATACTCCACAGTAGAATAAGGACCCTTGTACAAAAGTCTCGAAACATGACAGTAATGAGAATTACTCTCTATTCATAGAAAGAGAGTATTCTATTCATAGAAAATCTCTATTTTCTATGAAACAGTCTCTATTAATAGAAAATGAAACAATCTCAACGAGTTCCCAGGTAGTAGTCTCGTTTCATAAGTCTCTTTGTCAAGAGAACTTATGAATAATGTCATATATTAGATGAATTTCTATTGCTGTATATCAGCCCTCACGTTAATGATATATCTTCTTGAGTAGATGTGAATGAATCACAACTTGTATCTTTGAGTGATGAAAAAGCTATCTGTTGAGTCATTTGTGATGTGCTTAAATTATGACCTAACTTCACTTTCATAAAAAAAAAATTGTCTCATACACGAAGATGGTGTGTGTGCGTGTGTGTGGTACATGCACTCTCTATCCCAGAGAGCCCAGCTCAATCTAATGCAGGTTAAAAATCCCCTAGTAACACATGGTGAGGTCTCCTGGCCAGGAAAGAGCGAAACCATTCAAGAACAATTCTGCCTAACCCAGCACAGTCCTGCAAGTGATTGACCAGCATCTCATGGTCAAGTTGGTCAATGGTATCAAAAGCAGCCAACAGATCTAATAAAACCAAAAGAGTCGAACAACCCTGATCTAACCCCTAGAGAAGATTGTCGACCAAGGCCACAAGCACAGTCTCAGTGCCATAACCCGGACGAAAGCCAGACTGCGAGGAATCCAGAAAACTGATCCAATCCAGATGTGCCCGAAGCTGCCGAGCCACCACCCGTTCCATAACCTTCCCTAAAAAGGGAAGGTTAGAGACTGGCCAATAGCTGGCAAGGGAGTCAAGAACATCAAAAGATGGTTTCTTGAGCAGTGGTCACACTATGGCTGAGGCACCAAAGGACCCTGCTCTCCTGAAGGGAGGTGCAGAACAAGGCAGAGCGTTCATAGCCTCTGATTCTCCTACTGCATCAAATGCAGTGTTAAAGCAGTGGTGAATACGAGTAATTTTATCCACCAGATAGTCAATAAACCTGTCACAGAGAGCGCTGGAAGACTCCAGGTCCAGGTGGTAGGGGTGTGCACTTCATTTTCATTATATTGATAATGATAGCAACATTCTCGTTTCCGTTATCGTTATTGCAATAATGATATTGAAGATAAATAATAACAAAATAAGTAACGATAATGACAGTCGTTGTTGATTTTGTTATTGCCTGACAGGTGTTTTTTGGAGGGAAATGTAGAGAGAGAAGGAGTGAGCAGACATCTTGGAGCCAGGACCAGTGTTGAACTCTTGAACTGGGTCTGTGATGGGAGGGGAAGGACCTGATGAATGTAATCGCTGGCCAATGAGCAGCGCAAGCAGATCCCAGGCAGCTGAATGGCACCCTGTGACTGCTCAATGCTTCCTACCTCTCAGAACCAATCATGAGGGCTCTGGGGAGGGCACTGCAACCCTTTATGTTGCAGGACCAGGCTGTTTGACTCTTGTTCTGTGTTAGCTCTTGCTCTGTTAGGTTGCATTTACAGAACTTTGGTGCTTGCACTAAAAGTCTTCCCCAGCCCTCAGTGTTATACCTTACCTTTCCTTATACCCTTTATTTATTTATTTTATTTGTTTATTTGCAGCCATTAGCGAAAAAATGAGACAAGACAAAAACACAAAAGAGACAAAGCAAATCACCCGCACACAGCAATAATACTAATAATCCCATACAACTCACTTCAAACACAAAAAACAAAATTATTCAAACGACTCCACAGAGGCAATAAGAATAATACCACTAGGGATCCGGGATTTCCCTTTTCCCATTGTCAAATCCCTATGTGTCATGACCCAACATACTATAACAGCAGCTGTTTAAACTGAAGAAACAATTTTTGAAGGTTGACTGCAGCCACCAAATAGTGGACAACCGAATTAGTAATTATAGGATCCGTGTCGGCTAAGGTATACCCTTTATTTTACCTTTTACCTTCCCATCTGTCTCCCCCTGCATAGATAGATAGATTATATAGGTTTAGGTATATAGATTATATAGATATAGATAACAGATATAGATAATATAGATAGTGATTAGACAGATATACCCTATAGTTTTTTTTTCCTTTCCCCTTCCCATCTCCCCTTGTCTGTATTATATATTAATTGTATGTATATTTAGATTGTATGTATATTTAGTTGTATGTAGATTTAGATTAGATTAGATATTAGTAGATACTAGGCTTTTTATTATATATATATTTGCATTATAGGATAGGAACAGGATAGATAGATAGATAGATAGATAGATAGATAGATACTGCATATAGTATAGGTTATTAGGTGTAGGTTTAGGTTCGACATGCATATTAGTAATTTTTCATATTGTCATTGTGCACACTGCACTTATTACTACTGCATTGTAATGAGAAAGGGAGGAAGGAGTTCAACTTCTGAGAAGTCTGGGGCAAGTGTCTGCTGGCACTTCTGCCACTGGTGGCAGCCCACAATGGAAACAATACTGAAAACAAAATCTTCATTATCACTCCTCATATCAATAACAACACCAATAATGAATAATGAAATTTTGTTATTAATGATAACGAAAACAACAGTTTTTAATAACAAAAAGTGAAAATGAAAAACATGGATCTCTGATGCACACCCCTACCAGGTGGAGACAGGCTGGACTGACCATCCCCTTCACTACTCGGAAAAGCTTAGCTGGACAACACTCAGTGGCCACTATGATGGCAACAAAGAAACCCTTCTTTGCTGCCCGCACAGTCACCGCATAGGCTTTTAAACTAGCTCTATGCCACAATCTGTCATCTTCAGTATGGGTATGAAGCCATACCCGTCGCTTTAACCACCGCCCTTCCTGTTTCAACTGACAGAGATCCTCTGTGAACCACAGGGACTTGCATCATCAATGCTCTGGAAGTGGACCTGGGGTCTGTAGATAGGGATAGGGATGGATAGGGATAGGGATGGCAATTTTGGGGTCTGTAGCTAGGGATAGGGATGGCTGTCAGAGTTCCCAATAATAAAATCAAAGACCCCTTCGAGGGCAGGGGGGTTTGTTCCCTCCCCATGGATGGCTTATTGCAGGAGCCTGCGATTGACAACCAGCAGGTTTCTTCAACAGCGAGAATCAATGTTAGTTTCACAGATTCTAGGGACAGTAGTAGACAGGATCCTATCCCAGTCCTGTGACTATCTCACTCAGTTTCTTTTAGTTCCATTACAATATGTTCATGGAATGTGGCAGGTTGGGCTAGGTATTGTAATGACCCTGATTTTTTACACTATATAAAAGGGTTTTCCATTATTTTGATCCAAGAAACCTGGTTAAAGACACTTTAGAGCTTGTAGGCTACTCTGTGTTTTCTTTTCCAGCGGTTCATTGGAAATCTAAAGGGAGGCCATGTGGGGGTTTGGGTTGTTTGGTGTCTCAAAACATACCTTTTCAGTTTCTTGAAAACATAGTGCTTCCCCAGTTATTACTGGGTTTTGTTGCCAGGCTTCCCTCATTAACCCTCATAATTATGACTCTCTATATACCACCTTGTAATGCTGGTTCCTTCCGATCCTCCATGTGGGGTAAGTTGGACCAGTTATTGGAGGAATTGTCATCTAAATATCCGGAAGGTCTAATCATCCTAGCAGGCAATTTTAACGCCCGTTTTGGCTCAGACGATCAGACCATGTCCCCCTACTGTGATGAGCAATTATATGTTCCAACAAACTTCTTGGGACCTAGGAGGTCCAAAGATACTGGTATTAACTCTTCTGGGATTAGATTAGCCCAGCTGCTGGTAGCTCAGGAGCTTTATGTTTTGAATGGCTTGGACTTTAATGACATTGAGGGTGAGTTCACATTTATTGGGCCCCAAGGCCCTAGCACAGTAGCTTTTTCCCTGGTTTTGGCCAGGGTACTTCCCTATGTTGCAGATTTTGCCCTGGGCCCTCCTTTGGTGGGGCATCATCTCCCTCTGGAACTCTCCCTCTCAATTTCAATTCCAGCTTTGGACACCCCACATAATCAAGATATTATGATGGATCTAAATGTGGAGCATTATGATATTGCCTGGGCCCGGCGCTGGGATGAGGGGTTATCCCTTGCTCTGGGGGATTTTGCTGCCCAGCCTGATGTTTCCTCTCTTCGTGACAGGTTGCTTACTGCTAATAGTTCTGCTGAGGTCCTTGAGTTGTATCTAACCTCTAACCTCTAACCTCGGATCTCCGGTTTTACATCCAGGGGCTGGGACGGGTTTTTGTTTCTACAACCCCTAGATTTAACCAGCCTTGGTTCAATAGAGAATGTCGACAGGTTAGGATCGAATAAAAAAATATGCGTTATGCTTTTAGGAAGAGCCGGGCGACTACCCTGCCCTCCCCCCCCCCTCCCCCCAATATATCGCCCTTAGGACGAAGTATAGGAATTTAGTGAATAACAAGAAGAGAGGTTTCTGGAATGCTCAGTGGAAGACTCTTTTGCAGGCTTCAAATTCCGGGGATGTCAGGGGGGTTTGGCAGCTGGTCAATGCCTCTGCTGGGGGAAAGCGGAAAGTGATCGCTTTACCGCTTCCACCATCTGTCTGGATGACTCACTTTGAGGAGTTATATAACTCCCCTGATGAAGACCACCACCAGGATTATTCCACCTCTGGGCTTGAGGATGCTCCCCCCTGGCCCCCAGTTCAGGAAGAGGAGATTGTCGTGCCCCTGGCCTCGATCTTATATGGGTTGAGTACCTTAAGGTGCATAAGAACTGGTGGCTGCCTGTTTTGGCTGCACTGTTTACTGCCATTAACAACACTGGCCTGGTGCCAGGGGCCTGGGACAAGGCCATTGTTGTCCCTATATATAAAAAGGGGTCCAAAACAGATCCAGCCAACTATAGGCCCATTAGCCTTTTATCCATAATATCAAAAGTGTATGCTAAATATCTTTTAGCGAAATTGTTGGATTGGATGACCCATGCCAAGGCCATTTCACCGGAACAAGTGGGGTTCCAGCAGGGCCATTCAACCATTGAACACTGTTTCACCCTCCAATTTCTTGCTGCCAAGTATAGGGCGCGTAATGGGGCTTTTTATGTGGCCTTCCTCGATGTTAGGGCAGCCTTTGATTCGGTTGATCAAGCTACCCTGTGGAGGAAGCTGCAGGCTTCATCTATTGATAAACGTTTATTGGCCTTGATTCATTCGCTCCACGCCCACTCATCCTTGGTGATTAAAATGGATCAACAAGGCCACATTACACCCCCCCCCCCCCAGTTTCCACCTCACTGAGGGTTAGGCAGGGATGTGTCCTCGCTCCCGCTCTTTTTAATTATTTCATCAATGATGTTATTCCTGCCATGGCTGACCCTTGTTTTTTCCCGCCTAAATTAGCCACGCGGGCCGTTGGCTGCTTATGCTATGCCAATGACGTTGCACTTTTGTCACAGACACAGGTGGGGCTTCATCGACAGCTTCAAGCCTTTGCAGCTTTCTGCCAGGCAAATCATCTGAGCATTAATTATGAAAAATCTAAGGTGTTGGTTTTTTCTTCTAAACTGAAAACCCAGACTTGGTTTGTTGAGGACTCTCCGATCCAGCAGGTTCAGGTAGTCCGTTACTTGGGCATCCTGTTCCATAGGTCCGACTCCTGGCAGGAGCATGTCAATAGGGCCTTGAGAGTGATTCAGGCCCCTACTCAATCTATAAGTAGACTTTTTGCCAAGCAGGGTAGGATGGCGGTCCTTCCAGCGTTGCAGGTTCACACCAGTAAGGCTAGGTCCCAATTGTTATATGGAGCCGAGCTATGGGCCCCTTTCTGCTCCAACCAGGTGGATAAGATCCAATCTAAATTCTTGCAGAAGTTTCTGGGAGCCCCGTGAGGCATCCCTCTGGCTGCGATTCAGGCTGAGCTGGGCCAAAAACCATGGTCCCAGGTTGCTAAGGAAGCTGCTCTGAAATTCTGGCTCAAGATGAGATTTGAGCAGGGATCATCTCTATTAAGGGGTGCCGTGGAGGACCCCTTTTTAGATCAGTGGTCTTTAAAAGTTGACGTGCAACATCTCCAACATAAGCCTTTTGCTTCCCTTAAAAAGGAGGTGCTCTCCCGTTCCGAGGATATAGGACATCAGCTGGAGCTTGGCAGGATTAGGTTGTCATCTCACATTTGAGACTATCTGACATTTGTCACAGAGATGGGGCAGGTTGCTGCTTATCTCACTGCCCCATCTCCGTAAGGGCAAAACAACTCTTTTGTAGTGCCCGATTTAATGCCCTCCCTTCCCGTATCCTCTAGGGTTGGATCCAGGGTATCCCCTACACTGAACGATTATGTCCGTTCGATTATTTAACAGTTGAGACCATTGGACATATGATCCTACAATGCCATCTATATGACGGACCACGCCAGGAGTTTTGAGGGGCCATTATAGGGAAGTACCCAGGCAGAACTGATCATGCCCTTCTAGCTCTGCTTCTTGACAGTTCAGATTCTGATGTCATTAAGAGTGTTGCAGCTTTTTTGCTACAGGCCTTCCACCTTAGAAACTTGTTTTGGAGACATATCTCTTTATCTCTGCAAAATGTAAGTGTTTGATTACCAGAGGTCCTTTATTCCTTGGAAATTTGATAGGTCTCTCCAGATTATATAAGTTAATAACAATGTTAGCTTTTAGTTTTGAACTGTTTTGTAATATGTATTCTTTGTATTTTGCAATGGTCTGTGACCACGCAATAAAAGTATTTGATTTGATTTGATTTGATTGCAAATAGCATCAAATAAATGCTGTACTCATGTTTATTTGTAATTGCTTAAACGGTGGCATTTATTTAAACTAACATGTTCCCCCAGCATCTTCCACCTCCTCACATGCAGGGAAAAGACCATTCCAGCCTGGGATAACTTAATCGGGCACCAGCCTGGCTGGGCATAGGCTGCCACAGGTTTCCAAATATGTATATCTGGGCGTTTGTTTTTCCACAACAGGCTCCTGGACTGCTCACAAAGTAGTAACACAGTTGCTGGGATATTGCGGCTCTGTAGATCTACCAAAAGTTCAAATGTACATTCTGTGTGTGAAGTTTCTAGGGCTAAAATACCCTCACAGGTCTTATATGGGGCTGAGATTTGTTTTGTTTGTTATCAAAATGGGACAGATATTGTGCAAAATAAATTTATTAGAGGCCTATTGGGTGTTCCTGTGTCAACACCAGTAGCTATGCTATATGCCAAGGTGTGGGTGTATCCTTTGTCTATTTTAGCTAAAATAAGAGCTATCAGTTATTGGGTAAAGATGTGTAGTATGGACACAACCCGATTACCTTCAAAATGTTGGATAGAGCAGGTAAATCACACTGGAAATAAGCAATACCAATGGTGAAAGGAGGTTTTGGAGGTGCTCTGTACAGCAGGTTTTCCCTCCGTTTTTGTATTTCCATCACTAGACAACAATTTCTCCAAGATATCAAACAGAGACTCTTGGATATTGCTGCGCAGGAGGAGTTGGCAAAAGTTGTGGACAGCAAGACTGCCCCTTGGTATGCTGAATTTAAGACTCAATTTCTGTTTGAACCTTAGCTTGCAAAAAGGCTGATTTTGTTAGATCTGTCAGCTGCGTTTGATACAGTTGATCATGAGATGTTGGTGATGCACCTGCAGGACTGTGCAGGGGTGGGCAGGACTGTTCTTGAATGGTTCTGCTCTTTCCTGACCAGAAGAACTCAGGGTGTGGTGCTCAGGGATTGTTTTCATCATACCGAGACCTCTCGTGTGGAGTCCCACAGGGTTCTGTTTTGTCCCCTCTCCTGTTCAACCTGTACATGCAGCCGCTTGGCAAGGTGATTAGGAGGTTCGGTGTGCGGTGTCATCAATATGCTGATGATGCCCAACTGTACCTCTCTTTTTCAACAGACCCAGGCCTGGCAGTCTCGGCGCTTAGTCTGTGTTTGGCGGCTGTAGGAGATTGGATGAGGGCTAATCGACTGCAGCTGAATCCTGACAAGACGGAGGTGATATTAGTGGGTAAGGTGATGGAGTTGGTGGCCCCCATCATTGATGGGGTCTATCCTCCATTGGCCTCCCAGGTATGGAGTTTGGGGGTGCTCCTCGATGCGCAGCTCCACCTGGAGGCTGTGGCGAGGAGTGCTTTTCACCAGTTGCATCTAGTGCGATGGCTTCAGCCATTTGTTTCAGACTCTGACCTGGCCACAGTCATCCATGCTTTCATCACCTCTCGATTAGACTATTGTAATGCACTCTACATGGGGCTACGCATTGTGAAGGCTCAGAAATTGCAGCTGGTGCAGAATGTGGCAGCCCATCTCCTAGTGGAGCTGGGCTGCCAAGAGCATATTACACCAGTGCTCTGTTCTCTGCACTGGCTGCCGGTGGTTTTCCGGGCCTGATTCAAGGTGTTGGTCTTGGCCTATAAATCCCTAAACGGTCTGGGCCCTGGCTATCTGTGAGATTATCTCACTCCCTGGGTCCTGCATCGGCCCCTGCAGTTGTCCAGGGGTGCCCTGCTTGAGGTCCCCCAAGTTTTTCAGGTGGCCACGCAGAGGAGGGCATTCTTGGTGGCTGCACTGCACCTGTGGAACTCTCTTCTGGGGCCTGGTTGGCCCCAGACCTTCCCTCCTTTCAGGGAAGTTGTAAGACCTGGCTGTCCCACCAGGCGTTTGGTGGGGGAAATGGGTAGCGGGGGAGGGGGGAGAGATAGTGGGTGGGGGGATGTGTTTCTCTGTTTCCTCCTTTTTATGATTTATTTTAACTGTTTTTAACCATTATAAGTCACCCCGAGCTGCCTGTGGCAGGAGGGGTGGGGTAATAAGTTTTATAAATAAATAAATAAATAAATAAATAAAATAAATAAAAAATGCCTATATTTCAATTACAAAGAATGATGACCCTATCCTGGTCTCAGCTCTTTGACTCTGCCATTCTTAGAGGCAGTTATATAGGGGTTGCAGTTGATAGGTTATGCTCCTGTTTTCTTGAAGAGGTGGAGACATTCAATCATATATTATTCTGCTGTCCATATTTGGAGGAGTTAAGGTCCTGTTGGATCACCCCCCTTCTTGAGGAAAAAGAATTCCCTTCACAAACACATAAGATTTGCTTTTTGCCAACCTCAAATGATCCATCTGTTATGAGAGCTGTGTCTCTTATTTTTGCTGGCTTCCTGTCTCATTTTAATATACTATTTTATTATCTGTATTTTTACAGGATTTTATTTGTTGTTGTTTTATAATGGTGAATAGTCATAATAGGGTGTTTTCAGACATTACACGGTCTGTATTCACCACAGTGGATCCCCAGAGGTGGTGAACCGAACAACCACCCCCCGTGGTCAAGGAGAGACCTGAACAGACGTGACGGGAGCGGGACCACAGCAGGGAATTGGGCCGCCAGACCACAGCCCGGGGCAGCACAACAGACGTGATGCCAATTCCCAGCCATGGTCAAAACACCCAGAAGGCACCGGGGAGAGGCGGGACAAAGACATGGCCGGCTGAGGGCAAATGAAGCCAAAAGTGCCAAAAGGGAATGCCCACACATGGGAAATGGGAAGGAATGGGGAAGAGGGAGAGGAGTCGCTGAGGTACCACACACAACAGGCACAGAGACATCAAGGACACAGTGGAATACACAGCACAAACACATGCCCAGGTGCGCACACACCCTCACGGGAAAGGAAGGGAAGGGGGCACACAGCGGGACAGACAACACACATGGTACAATGGGGACAGCAGGACAGGGAAGGGGGGGAACAGGCCAGGGGCAGGACCGGGCACAGGGAATAGCAGTCAGACCTGGAATGGGGGGAAACTGAAAGGTCAGGGTACAGGCACAGTGGGAGACCACACGGAACAGGCAGTGGCCCGGGCATGGTCCAGGAGGCACACACGGACCCCAAGCACCGGCGAGTGTGCGATGGAGGGGAGGCAGGAGAGCTGGAGCCATGCAGCCGGTCCAAAGGCACAAACACACCCACACACCCAGGAGGACACGGGGAGGTGCAGTCTGGGGCCCCCAGAACCCCAAGGTCACACAGACACCCAAGGGGGGGCTGGGGCACTGGAGGGAGAACAGGCAGATGAGGATGGTCAGCAGCATCCAGGGGAGCCAGGGGCTGGTTCAGAGAGCAGGACACGGACACTGGAGATGGCAGCCATGTAGGGGAACACCGGTTGCAGAGGCAGACAGGGGGACCCCAGAGGGGGCCTGGAGCCACAGGCAGGGGCAGAGGTACCCCAGGAAGCTGGCAGCACAGCAGCATGGCCGGGACATCAAGGAGGGAGCAGGCAATGGACCATGGCAGCCGGGCGGAGGTGGGAGCTCACAGCGGGGCCAGAAACCAGGGTCTGGAAGGCACAGGGGGACTCACAGCTAGCGGCTGGGGGCCACTAAGAGGTCAGGGGCCGGGTGGCCTGCCAGGTGAACAAAGTGCAGCCAATGGAGCATGCCCCGGTGGTACCCCAGCATGGACATGTGGTGGGCGACCAGGTAGTATGCCTTGAATGGATCCTGCATGGAGAGCCCCAACTGCACATTGGAATGGGACCACACACCTAACAGTGCTGCCAGATCCACCGCGGAGGGCTCCAACAAGCAGGAGTCAGCAGCAGGGGACCACAGGAGGTGACCCAGCTCCAACAGCCAGTGATGCACCACCCCACAAGAGCGCTGGTACCAAGGGGCCCCGTGAACACAGCCAAAGTAGGACATGGCCAGGGCAGGGGCCCCCTCCACCAGGCAGACTGTGTAGGTGGCCAGGCTGCACACAGAGAGGGAAGACATGGTCTCCACTGCAGACCACCACAAATGCGAGCACCTTATCTCCAGAATGCACCCATTGGGAAAGGGAAGCAGCCCCAGCATCTCAGCATGCAGCTGGCAGTCATGGGTGCTAGCCTCATAGTCAAAGTAATGAAGGCCAGAGCTCAGGCTTTCATAGGCACCTGACAGGCTGTCCGGGCAGCTCAGGAGCAATTGCATGGCCAGGGTATGCCACAAGTCACAATGGGCCATGGTTTTGTGGAAGGTCCATGTATGGGGGGCCCCATGGGGGATGGGAGCCCAGTGGAAGTGCAGCCAGCCATGGTCCAGCAAGCGAGGAACACTGACACCACAGAGAGGGGGTCCCACATTCCCCAGAGGGGCGGGAGGGGACACGGGGGAGCCCCAA
>QEPC01014158.1:1825714-1854753 GCA_003113815.1 Sphenodon punctatus | reverse complement strand
GGGGGAAATGGGTAGCGGGGGAGGGGGGAGAGATAGTGGGTGGGGGGATGTGTTTCTCTGTTTCCTCCTTTTTATGATTTATTTTAACTGTTTTTAACCATTATAAGTCACCCCGAGCTGCCTGTGGCAGGAGGGGTGGGGTAATAAGTTTTATAAATAAATAAATAAATAAATAAATAAAATAAATAAAAAATGCCTATATTTCAATTACAAAGAATGATGACCCTATCCTGGTCTCAGCTCTTTGACTCTGCCATTCTTAGAGGCAGTTATATAGGGGTTGCAGTTGATAGGTTATGCTCCTGTTTTCTTGAAGAGGTGGAGACATTCAATCATATATTATTCTGCTGTCCATATTTGGAGGAGTTAAGGTCCTGTTGGATCACCCCCCTTCTTGAGGAAAAAGAATTCCCTTCACAAACACATAAGATTTGCTTTTTGCCAACCTCAAATGATCCATCTGTTATGAGAGCTGTGTCTCTTATTTTTGCTGGCTTCCTGTCTCATTTTAATATACTATTTTATTATCTGTATTTTTACAGGATTTTATTTGTTGTTGTTTTATAATGGTGAATAGTCATAATAGGGTGTTTTCAGACATTACACGGTCTGTATTCACCACAGTGGATCCCCAGAGGTGGTGAACCGAACAACCACCCCCCGTGGTCAAGGAGAGACCTGAACAGACGTGACGGGAGCGGGACCACAGCAGGGAATTGGGCCGCCAGACCACAGCCCGGGGCAGCACAACAGACGTGATGCCAATTCCCAGCCATGGTCAAAACACCCAGAAGGCACCGGGGAGAGGCGGGACAAAGACATGGCCGGCTGAGGGCAAATGAAGCCAAAAGTGCCAAAAGGGAATGCCCACACATGGGAAATGGGAAGGAATGGGGAAGAGGGAGAGGAGTCGCTGAGGTACCACACACAACAGGCACAGAGACATCAAGGACACAGTGGAATACACAGCACAAACACATGCCCAGGTGCGCACACACCCTCACGGGAAAGGAAGGGAAGGGGGCACACAGCGGGACAGACAACACACATGGTACAATGGGGACAGCAGGACAGGGAAGGGGGGGAACAGGCCAGGGGCAGGACCGGGCACAGGGAATAGCAGTCAGACCTGGAATGGGGGGAAACTGAAAGGTCAGGGTACAGGCACAGTGGGAGACCACACGGAACAGGCAGTGGCCCGGGCATGGTCCAGGAGGCACACACGGACCCCAAGCACCGGCGAGTGTGCGATGGAGGGGAGGCAGGAGAGCTGGAGCCATGCAGCCGGTCCAAAGGCACAAACACACCCACACACCCAGGAGGACACGGGGAGGTGCAGTCTGGGGCCCCCAGAACCCCAAGGTCACACAGACACCCAAGGGGGGGCTGGGGCACTGGAGGGAGAACAGGCAGATGAGGATGGTCAGCAGCATCCAGGGGAGCCAGGGGCTGGTTCAGAGAGCAGGACACGGACACTGGAGATGGCAGCCATGTAGGGGAACACCGGTTGCAGAGGCAGACAGGGGGACCCCAGAGGGGGCCTGGAGCCACAGGCAGGGGCAGAGGTACCCCAGGAAGCTGGCAGCACAGCAGCATGGCCGGGACATCAAGGAGGGAGCAGGCAATGGACCATGGCAGCCGGGCGGAGGTGGGAGCTCACAGCGGGGCCAGAAACCAGGGTCTGGAAGGCACAGGGGGACTCACAGCTAGCGGCTGGGGGCCACTAAGAGGTCAGGGGCCGGGTGGCCTGCCAGGTGAACAAAGTGCAGCCAATGGAGCATGCCCCGGTGGTACCCCAGCATGGACATGTGGTGGGCGACCAGGTAGTATGCCTTGAATGGATCCTGCATGGAGAGCCCCAACTGCACATTGGAATGGGACCACACACCTAACAGTGCTGCCAGATCCACCGCGGAGGGCTCCAACAAGCAGGAGTCAGCAGCAGGGGACCACAGGAGGTGACCCAGCTCCAACAGCCAGTGATGCACCACCCCACAAGAGCGCTGGTACCAAGGGGCCCCGTGAACACAGCCAAAGTAGGACATGGCCAGGGCAGGGGCCCCCTCCACCAGGCAGACTGTGTAGGTGGCCAGGCTGCACACAGAGAGGGAAGACATGGTCTCCACTGCAGACCACCACAAATGCGAGCACCTTATCTCCAGAATGCACCCATTGGGAAAGGGAAGCAGCCCCAGCATCTCAGCATGCAGCTGGCAGTCATGGGTGCTAGCCTCATAGTCAAAGTAATGAAGGCCAGAGCTCAGGCTTTCATAGGCACCTGACAGGCTGTCCGGGCAGCTCAGGAGCAATTGCATGGCCAGGGTATGCCACAAGTCACAATGGGCCATGGTTTTGTGGAAGGTCCATGTATGGGGGGCCCCATGGGGGATGGGAGCCCAGTGGAAGTGCAGCCAGCCATGGTCCAGCAAGCGAGGAACACTGACACCACAGAGAGGGGGTCCCACATTCCCCAGAGGGGCGGGAGGGGACACGGGGGAGCCCCAAGGCCAAGCGATAAGGCCACGGGCTGCTACAAGGCATGGCAACAGAGTGATGTGTGGACCGTGGACCCTGCACAGTTGCAGAAACCAAGCACACAGACAGAACAGCCAACACACTAATCAGGCCAGCAAGGACACAATGTTGCCAGCACAGAGGAGTGGGACATGATGACAGAAGGAGTGCAGCTGCCGCCAGCACACCCAGATGCGTGCTGGTCCATGCACAAGGCCCCATGCAGGGATAGCAGGTGCACCCAATCGGACGCCCCTGATGCCCCAGCCCACCAGCCCTGCTGGAGGTGGCCAGGCCAGCTGGGAGGGGGCCACCCTGGGGCGACACAGGTGCCCCCGCCTGGTCGCTGGGTCACGACCCAGGGGCAGGGCACCATGTGTCCCAGGCTATAACAGGGCCAGCTGCACCCCACCCAGGGCAGAAGGCACCATGCAGCGAGACAGGTTGGGTGCCTGCAGGATGCACCTAGCGCTCTGTGCCGAGTGGCACCATTTGCAAACCGATCAGCTGCGCATCCTGACTGTAGAGTTGCACCTGGGTGCCCGCCTGTGGGTTAGCTTGGCCTGGAGTGCTGCAAGGGCCCGGGGAGCCCACCACAACTGCAGGCGCTCCATGGCCCAGCTTAGGGCTCAGTGGGTGTCCGAGTGGGGGTCCGCTCACCCAGTGACTGATGAAGGTGTGCCCAGTCACCTGGACCCTGGAGGTGGTGCTGGAGCCATGCAGCCAGTACAAAGGCACAAACACACCCACACACCCAGGAGGACACCGGGAGGTGCAGTCCGGGGCACCCAGAACCCCAAGGTCACACAGACACCCAAGGGGGGGCTGGGGCACTGGAGGGAGAACAGGCAGATGAGGATGGTCAGCAGCATCCAGGCGAGCCAGGGGAGCCAGGGTGTTGTACAATTCCCACCTGTGTGCAAGCCAGACCATGGTTGAGCAGGCTTTCACGGCCCTCTAGCAGCACTGGAGGAGCCTCGCTGCCCGGCTGGACTACACGGTGAAGACCTTGGCCCTGGTGATAGGTGCCTGCTGCGTTCTGTACAATGTGTGTGAGACCGATGAGGCTGCCCTCGAATACCCCATGCCCCAGCGCCTTCCCGGCCCTGTGCCCCTGTACTTGAATGCAGAGAACCCGCGGGAGTACTGATACACCAAGCGCATCCGTGCTGCCCTGGCCAGACATATAAGCCAGGAATCCAAGACGTGAGGGTGCTCAACCCCGACCCCACCACCCTGGGGCCCCCACCGGCTCCCTAGAAAGCCCCTCTATGGCCATCAGTCCGCCCCCACCCCCCAGGCCCATGAACAGATTGAAGGAGGTAGTAATGGTGCTCTGACATTTATTCCCTCACCCAAGTACATGTGCCCCCTACATTGCCACTACCACCACCACCACCACCCACCATGCAGGTTCCATGCTCCCCCTCAGACTGCCCTCCCCCTTGCCCCATCCCCGGACCTCTGGCTGCTGCAGGGGCTGTTCCTCACCGGCCTCCTTGCCAGCCTGACTCAGGTGCTGTGGCATGCTGGGTCCTGTGGGGACATGGGGGGTGGTCAGCGGATGGCTGTAGGTATGCCCGGATGGCCCCCCGGTTCCCCGGCCATAAGCCAGGGTATCGGGGGTGGACGGGGTTGCCCCCCTGCCTGGGGCTCCCTCCCCCCTGGTTCATCTCTCCTCACATCTTCCTGCTTACCCTCAATGTCAGAGAGTGCACTTGGGACTGTGGAGATATCCTCCCCCCCCCCCCCTGCTGTTACTCACCTGTCAACTGTGCTGGAGCAGAGCCCAGGGCGGAGCTGGTGAGCTAAAAGAACAAGAAGCAAGTTACTCCACAGTGGTGCTGAGAGTGCACTTGGGGCTGTGGAGCTATCCTCCCCTCCCCCCTGCTGTTACGTACCTGTCAGCTGTGCTGGAGCAGAGCCCAGGGCGGAGTTGGTGAGCTAAAGGAACAAGAAACAAGTCACTCCACGGCGGTGCCATAGGCGCGTGCTGGGGTCGCGCGCCGAAGGGCCACACGCACAAGGGCGCGTCCTTTTGCGCCCCCTGCGGTGTGTACTGGAGCAGGAGCTTAGGCTCTGTGACTTTGTTTTTCTGGGTTGTTGCGTTCAATCTTTCTTTTTTATTTATTTTTTTAATAGCAGCATTCAGGGGTCTGAGTATTTATAGCTGGCTTTATCAGTAGAGTCCCTGGGCCAATGGCAAATCCAAAATGCCCAAGGAAGGACCTTATTTCCTCTGCCCCCGGACAGGTCCCAAAGCAGAGATGCATTGATACCTTTTTGGGGCCGGGCCAAGAGATGGTAGTATTTCCTATTGCTACCCAAAACCGATTTGCAATACTTGACTCCCCACGGAGAGAAAATGTTTCGGGCCCAAAGGAAAATTGACTCAGTATACTGAACTTGGACCTTCAAAACAGTTCAGAGGTTCAGCTTGTGGGTCTTAGGGCCCGATAAGGACTTGACCCTACAAGTATGATTATTGTGTCTGACTTAGCAGTCGCCACTTCCCATACCATGTGGATTTTTTATTTAAAACTGCTTAAAATGGATGAGAAATTAGATGCTATACAGCTTCAAGGAAAACAATTGGACTTAGAATCCAAACAGCATGTTTATTTGGGGTCTCGATCCAGGGGGAAAGTTTTATGCCCAAGAACTAAGGATTTGGTAACAGATTCCCATTTTGGGGAAATGGTACAGTCTGAGAAATATGGGAAATTTGTATATTCTCCCGTTGCCTTGTTTTTTACTATACTCCCTCTCCCGTCAGGAGTGCTTCCCTTTTGGAACACCCCCGGCGATATTGCCAAACATGTGAGGATTCTGCTTGGGAAAACTGTTCTGAAAAGTGATATCACGTCAGTTGCTCATATTCCGACTGCCAAAAAAAGATGGTTGCTGAATATTACTTTTTGTACTGCTACCCTGGTGCAATTAATCTTGGATAAAGAGGGTTTTCTAAGTGGGAAAGGGGTCCATATATCTGGACATCTTCTTGCTGATCCCCCTGTTTTAAACTCTGTAGAAAGTATGGTTCATCCAGTGAAAAATGAGATAAACAGGCCAAATGGTAGGGTCATGGCAAATAAGTCACAAGCTTTGCCAAATTTGGAAATTAATGTCAGCCTTGGTGCCCCAAGGTTGGAGGTCAGGAAATGGAGGTCCAGGAAATTTCACCAAGGGCATCCAGTTATTCCCACTCTAACAAGCCTTTCAGTCAATCAAAATGGATCTGACAAATATTCTGGAGATGTTTGGTATGTGCGAGGGCTGAAAAAGCTAGGCTCACTCACTCCCAGCATAGAAGTAGGAAGGTTTGTGATACGAGGGAAAATGTAAATAGAATTTCCCAAATATCACAATGTTCTCCCATGGAGACTGCTGCCCCTACAGCTTCTTCTACCCTGGTATTGATAAATGAGAGCTCCATAATGGAGGAACACCCTTGTTGTAATGCTGAGGGTATAGTGATGAAAGCTTGTGACCCGCGGAAAGTTCCTGCAGCACAGATAGATCCACCAGGAGTAAATCATAGCCAGAGGGATGGGATCTGTGATGTTACAGTTAATACTATACCACGGGGTTCACCAGGTGCCTTGATTTTAGTGAAAACTCAGGAACAGCAAGGTGAAAATAGATTATTACCAGGAACATACTCCTTTTTGGATAGACGCAATGCTAAATCCCAAGAAAGAGGGACCTCCCTTATATCTAAGTTTGGCCCAGTGACTTGACGCCAGGAGTCTTCTCTCTTAACTTTTAATCTTTTATCATGGAATATAGCTGGAATTAAAAATAAACTTGTAGATGTGGATTTTGTTTCCTTTGTACAGGATTTTCAAATTATATTGTTGCAGGAAACTTGGGCGGTCTCTGATTTTGAACGTAGAGGATTTCGAACCTTTAATAGGCCTGCTAACTCCTCTAAAGGTAAGGGAAGAGCGAGCGGGGGGGGGGGGGCAGCATTGTTAATATTCACTGATATTTTATTTTATTTATTTATTTATTTATTTATTTATTAAATTTTTACCCCGTCCCTCCTGAAGACAGCTCGGGGTGGCTTCCAACAACAAAATACAATTTAAAACAATTCAAACACTTAAAATACCATATAAACATTAAAATAACATATAAACAGGGCCTGGGATATAAATTACTTGCAGGTTCTCTAATGTTAGTGGATGAGTATCCCACCTATTATGGTCTGTGGTACATTAGGTTGTCACAGAACATGGAATTGTTGCTTGCAAACATATATATACCTCCCTCTTTGTCATGTTTTTATACTAGGGAAATATGGGATTACATTACTGAAAGCATCCAAAGGGTTGCCGGGAGGTATCTAAAGGCAGAAATAATCTTGGCTGGAGATTTTAATACGCGCATAGGCGATGCCCACCTGAGTTTATGGGGAAATTTGCAGGAACTCAGTTGAGAACTTAATGCAACTGGCGGCAGTGTTTGCTTGATGCAGTAAGGTGCCACAGGCTACCACAGATGGAGAAGATGGTCCAAGAACTAGATCTTATTATTTTAAATGGGTTGGTTGGCCAGGATCTCCAGGGCCACTTTACCTATACATCATCTCTTGGGTCTAGTACAATAGACTATCTTTTGATTTCAAGTACTTTCATCAAGCAAGTCGAGGATTTTTCTGTCATTCCTTGCTTTCTGACAGGCCATTTTCCCCTAAGTTTAAAGTTTATGATGGAAAATGACCTTGTGAGGGTGAGACTCAGGCTGGACAGCGGAATCTTCAGGATGACCCACAGAAATTAGTTCAATTAGGGAAAAAATGGACACCGCAGGTCGAGGAGATGGTGATATCCCTCTTGAAGCTGGAGGGAACTCAAGCCCTAGTGGAGGCTAGTAGCCCTTCTCCAGTTCAGATTTATGAAAAATTAGTGGAACTTTTGCAACCCCTCCTAACTGTAAAGC
Source organism: Sphenodon punctatus (assembly GCA_003113815.1). NCBI lineage: Eukaryota > Metazoa > Chordata > Lepidosauria > Sphenodontia > Sphenodontidae > Sphenodon > Sphenodon punctatus. Next base: position 1,847,295 of record QEPC01014158.1, on the reverse strand, counting down.
CTTTGTTAAATGAAAAATTTATTAAAAGTCCTTCATGGTTTGACCACAAATGTAGAAATTCACGCACCCAGGTGAGGAGCAAAACTACAAATTTTTATAACTTTCCTACCTCAGTTAATAGGATACATCTTTTGAAAGCTAGAGCTTCGTATAGAAGACTCCTGCTCCAAAAGAAATGCTCCTTCTGGGTGATACAATGGAAACTCTTAGATGAGGCAGCTCAAGCCAGGGACCCAAAGAAGTTCTGGTCCTTGGTTAAAAAGGTAAGGGTGGATAATCAACTGCAATCTCAACATTCAAGGCAGATTCCTATGGCTCAATGGGAGATTCACTTTATGACTCTTTTTAAGAGTGACTCTGCACCTATCCGAGTCTTAGAATTAGCTGCAGTAGATACATTCCCACATTGGGATCCGGTTACCCCCAGTGAAGTCAAAGAGTTAATTGGCCAGTGGAATTCTGGCAAGGCCTCGGGAGTTGATTTTATTTCTGCTGAGTTGTTGAAATCTTAGGTTGAGTGGTGGTCTAAATTTTTGGCATTGGTTTTTACTTCTATAAATGAATCTGTTTCAGTACCCACTCACTGGCTTACCAGTGTGATCATTCCAGTACATAAGAAGGGTGATCCTACAATGCCTTCAAATTTTAGGCCTATAGGCTTGCTATCAGTGGTTGGCAAGTTGTATGTCAAATATTTGCTGAAAAGGTTGCAAGCTTGGCTTGAGGAAATGGACTTTTTGGAGCCAGAGCAGGCAGGGTTCCATAGAGCTTCTTCAACAACAGAATAGGTCCATGTTTTGTCTTATTTAATCAGGAAGTACACAGGTTATAAGACTTGCCCTCAGGATAAAAGCCAGATATTATATTTGTCCTTCATGGATCTCCGTGCGGCCTTTGACTCCATTAGCAGAAATAGGCTTTTGCATGAACTGAGAGATGCCTCTTTGCATCCTCACCTTCTCTTCCTGATAATAAAACTTCACACCAGAATTTCTTTGCAAGTGAGAGTTGCTAAATCTCTCCCGCTTTCCAACCCAGTACCAATTGATAGAGGAGTAAGACAGGGATGTATCTTGGCCCCAGCGTTGTTTAATATTTATCTGAATGACGTGGTTTTCTTCATGCAGGAAACGCAACTTCACTCTCTGAGACTGGAGCCAAGATGCATTCCGATTTTATTATATGCAGATGACACGGTTTTCATCTCTAGAACAAAGGTAGGTTTGAGGCGGAGTTTAGATAGGTTTAGTCTTTACTGCAGACAGGAAATCTTGGAGGTAAATCACTCTAAGACAAAGGTATTCGTGACAGGGAAAAGGCAGTATGGCCTTTGATATAGATGGATGATGGAAGGGGTTGTCTTGGAACAAGTAAATACTTACAAATATTTAGGGTTTTTTATTTCAGCTAGAGGTAGCTGGCGACCCCATTTTAGCTATGTAAGGGGGCAGGTAAACAAGACCATAGCGGCCTTAAGAATCTTTTATTTCAGGAAAGGTGGACAGCAGGCCGCCCCGGCCTTGCATTTGTTTCTGTATAAGGTGATTGGGCAACTTTTGTATGCAGTACCGATTTGGGGGATAGATTTCCTAAATGAGCTGGATACTTGTCAGAACAAGTTTTTAAGAATGATTCTAGGAGCTCCTTCAGTTACCCCAAGTTCCCTCCTTCATGCGGAAACACTTACTCCCTCTATCAAGATGCGAGCCCAAATAAACATAATAAATTTCTGGCTAAAAGGGGTTCTATGCCCCCAGGGAATTTTGTTACTAGGCAAAATGCTTCGGCAAGACCAATACCCTTGTAAGTGGAATTTGAAGGTGGAGGAAGAAATGAGGAAACTTGGGTTTTCAAGGGAGTTTTTGTGTAATTATGACTTGCAAGCTGCGAAGTGTTTGATTAAAAGGAGGGTGGTAGATCAAGAACTCCAAGAGTCCTCTACTGCAATTAGGGAACGGAGGATTGCCCTGGAATTCTACCTGCTGTGCCCAAATAAATTAGAAGAGGTATACCTTTATTGTTGGGATAGTGTACACCTTAGGCGAGCTTTTACGTTTTTTAGATTCCAGCTTTTCCCGTCAGCGGTTGTGGAGGGGAGATCTGTGGGTCTTGAGAGAAATTATAGGACTTGCCCAATGTGTACGCAGCACGTTATAGAAGATATATATCATGTTTTATTTCATTGCCCCCTTTATATTGTAGGCATGGGAGAACAGATCGTGGTTCGTGTTCGGCCGTTCAGTTCGGCCGCGTTCGGTTCGTGTGTTCATGTTCGGCCTTTCGGCCGTATCACGCGTTCGTGTTCGGCCGTTCGGTTCGGCCGCGTGCGGTTCGCATGTTCATGTTCGGTCGTTCGGGCAGGTCGCGTGTTCGTGTTTGGACGTTCGTTTCGTTCGCGATTGGTTTGTGCGTTCGTGTTCGGTCATTCAGTGTTCGGGTGGATCGCACGTTCGCGTTCGGACGTTCGGCCATTCGGTCAGAAATATCGCGAGATCGCGGGAAGCCATAAATTGCGCCGGAAACAGGAAATTCGTGTGCGTGGTGTGCGAGTGAGGCGAAAGGGTGTGTGTTTGTGTCGGTGGCTGCTTGTTCGTGTGTTTTGGTTGTGATTGTGTAGGTTTTGGCTGTGCTGTGTGTTTGGGTGAACTTGGTGTGTGTTGTGGGTGACTGTGGTGTGTGGGTTTTGTCAAAAAAAAAATAAAAATGAAGAGATTTTATCAAGGTGGCCGCATCTACCGGCTGGGGCCATGTTTGATGGCGGAGGAGTTGGCGGCGGCGGAGGAGGAGGAGGAGGTGGCAGCGGCGGCCGCTGCTGCTGCCCCTGCCCCTGCCCCTCCCGTGGCAATGGTGGTGTCTTCCGTCTTGGACTAGGCGGAAGCAGGGGGCTCTACTGTGATTCCTGCCAGGTTTGTAAACCTTTTTTTTACTTTTAAGACAAGAAAGGCTGTATTAGTTTTTTAGTTAGAGTGTGCCAGCCAGGGGTGGGATGGGAGGATTTTCACATGCCAGCAAGGGGTGGCTTTCTAGTTGCGCTATCTAGCATCCCCTAGCAGCCCTGGGATGGCAGGATTTGCACGTGCTTTATGTTATTTTTAGTTGCCGTCCCTAGCACCCACAAGGAGGGAGGATTAGAGGCATCATCATTAAATGCGTGATATTAACTTGGTGCTTTATGTATTCCCATTTCAGAGAGGAATCGGACGACTCCTCTACTCCCGAGGCCGGCCCTGCTTCCACCAGCCCCCGGAGGCGGAGGAGGACGACAAGTCGCCGGCGCCGCTCACCGTCTTCCCCACCTATCGAGCGCCAGTCCTCGGACGTCTGGCGCTTTTTCGTCAAGGGCGACAGAATCGCCACATGCAAGGTATGTCATGGGGACTGGAACAACAGGCTTCACTGCAACATACTCTCTAGAGCTCAACAAGCTATTCTGCGAAGTGGTCGAGCCTTGCCCAGTGGTGACTCACTTGGCCGCCCAGTAGCACCCATTGGATTGCTCGTGCACAGAGCCCGTGGAACAGTGAGTGAGCTGAGCAGAGGCATATTGGTAGGAGCAGCAGCAGCACCCATTGGATTGCTGAGGCACAGACCCCAGGGAACAGAGCAGAGGCAGTGTTGGAAGGAGCAGCAGCAGCAGCACCCATTGGATTACCCTCTGACCTGTTAGGAATGAAAGTCCCCTGCAAGGACAGATTGGATGGCCACCCAGTCCACCCACTCGTGGAGACAGAATGCAGGCAGGGCTTGACAGAGACAGACCATTTAGACAGACCATAAAGACAGATCTTTAGATTGTACGCTCTCGGGCAGGGACCGTGTCTATCTTATTTTTTTGTAAAGCCCCAGGTACATCGCTGGTGCTATAGAAATGCTAATAATATAATAATGCTAATGTTCCTTTCTTTTTCTGCTCTTTCTAGATCTGCAATAAAGCCTTCCGGCGCCAGAGGGAGGGCACAACATCTGGGCTGCTCACCCACATTGAGCGGACCCACGACATCCGGGTGAGGCGGGCAGGCGAGGAGGAGGAGGACTCCGCCGGCGCAGCTGAAGCTGCTGCTGCAGCTCCTGTGGAGCCACCGCGCCTGCAAAGGGGGGGGAAGGCCTCCCGAAAAAGGAGGCATACACGCCCTTCCCCTCCCTCTGCCTCTAGCCTCACCGCCGCCGCGAACCCCGATGCCAGCGACGAAGACCGCCAATACGCCAGGGAGGTCAGCGAGCGGCTGCGTCGCTCATCGCGGCGGCACAAGGAGGAGGTCGACCGCTCCACCGCCGACCTGGAGAAGTGCCTGCTGGAGGAGCTGCGGGCGGTGCGCTCCGAGAAGCGGCGGGTGGTGGCCTACGGCCAGTATGTGGCCGCGGAGCAGCAACGCCTGCGCGTCTACCACCAGGCACTCTCCAGGTGGCATGACACCTTGAAGAGCGGCGCGGCGGACCCCTCCGCGGTGGCTGACTGCCCTCTGGACTGCCAGCCGCCAGAAATCCTCCTGCCTTTTCCCCAAACACGGGGGGGCAGTGGCACTGACAGGCCAACTTGAGTGGCCGGCGACGTAGCAGAGACAGAGACTCTTAGGTTGTGTTTTGTAAGTTTCCTTTTCATGTTTGCTTTTGTTTGAAATGTTGCTTTTGTTGTTGTTCTGTTTTCCTGTTTATAGTGTTAAGTATTTTGTTAAGGTTTGTTAGTATTTTGTTAAGTATAGTGTTAAGTGTTAAGTAAATTGTTAAATTTTATTGTTACGAGCTTCGTACCATTTCTCTCTTTTATCCCTCCCTATTTGCTGAAGTTCTGGCTGGCAGGTGGGTGGCATAATTCTCATACAGTCAGCTACTAGATCCCTTCCAGCAGCACATGCCACCTCAAGTAGCGTAGTAACCCAAAGATGTGCGGTGCCAGCAGAAGGGTCTCAACTAGCAGAAAGCCCCCAGGAGGTGCAGGGCTGCTGGTGTTTCTGTGGGTGGGTAAGACAGAGAGAAAGAGAGATAGGCTCCTTGGCAGGGGTCGGGAGGTGGCGGGCACCGGTGGTCGGAGGGGCTTTTATTTTCAGCAGCCAGCTTCAGCCGGGATCCGTGGAGGAGTAGGCTTTTGGGGAGGGGGGCCGCTTGTACTTTGCCACAGCCCCCCCCTGCGAGTGGGTCCCGACATGGAGGGTGCTGTGGGGCTAAAGTGGCAGCGTCTGCTACTTGCAACAGCTCTCCCTTTAGATTCCTCACGAGGAATGAGAGAGCGGGGCTGGGTTGGGGATGCCCACTGTGATTTCCCAGAAAGCTGTTCTTTTTCTTTGTGGAAAGGGGAGAGGGTTTGTCCTTCAGCTTCTGCCCCACGAGGAATTGGGTAGTCATAGGCCGGGTGGCAGACTTACAGTTTGTTTGTTTGTTTCCTAGGCCCAGCCTGCATCATGAGGTCAGTCAGATAAGGCGGCCTAGGCCGTCTAGTAAGAGAGAGAGAGAGAGAGAGAGGCAGAGAGAGAGAGAGAGAGAGAGGCAAAGAGAGAGAGGCAGGGTGGGTGCAAGCATTGGGACGGAGGGACAGCACCTCAGCAGCACAGTACTATTAGCAGCCGAGCCCTGGATGGAGGAGGAGGAGCCCTGTCCCACGACTGCCCCTGGCATGGGATGGATGGCGTGTGCCACTGCACCATCACTCTTTGTCCAGGGGCAGCTCCGGGAATCCCAGCAGCGGAAGGTTCACCTTGAGAAAGAGCAACTGCTCCACCAACTTGGCCCCCAGTCTCAGGCGGTGCGGGGAACATATGTCCCCCGCGATGGAGAACACCCTCTCGCTGGGGACACTGGTTGGTGGGCAGGACAGGAATCCCTTGGCCACTTTGGACAGGGCCGGCCACACTTGGGCCTTGCTGGCCCAGTAGGCCAAGGGATCGCTGCCGGGTTCTATGCAAGGCTCCTCCTCCAGATAGGTCTCCACTGCTGCTGAGGCGCCATCATACTCCCTCCGGTAGCTCTGGGTGGGCACCACCTGCCCCACTGCCCTCAGCCACGCTGCTTGCCCTTTTGTGCTGCTGGTCCCCATGCTCCCCTGAGTGGACAGAACAGAGGAGGAGCTGCTGGCAGTAAGGGTCCTGCTGCTGCTGGAGGCAGGGATAGACCCAGATGGCTGAGGGTCGCTGCTCCTACTCCCACCATCCCCAGGGGCATCCCGCTGCATGGCCCGCTCTGCCTGCCTGACCTTATCGACCAGCATCCCCTTCTGGAGGCCATAGTGCGCACTTTCCCGTGCCATGCTGCCCTTGATCCTGGGGTCCAGCATGGTTGCCAGGACATATTCGTCCCGGCGCAGGAGGTCACCAAAGCGAGCGCTCAGGCCCGCCTTCAACTTGTCGGCTAGCTCCATCGCCTCGTCGCACATTCTCCTGCCCTGAGGGCCACGATCCCGCCCCACCGCCCCAAGAATCTCATCCAGGCTGCTGTGGAGACTATGCACCAGCGGGGTCACCTGGCTGAGGGTGGCAGTGGAGCTGCTCAGTGTCTCCGTGACGGCCAGGAATGGTCTCAGGACAGAGACGGTTTGGGATATAATATCCCATTCCTCCCTGTTGTACCCTGGAGGTGACTCGATGTCTGTCTCCAGTTCCACCTGATGCAGGGCGGCTTTCTGTTCAAGAAGCCGCTCCAGCATCAGGAAGGTGGAGTTCCACCGGGTGGAGACATCCTGGATCAGGGTGTGCACCGGGGACCCTTGCTCAGCCTGCTTCTCCCGGAGGAGTTCGCTGCCCTTCACGCTGCGGTTGAAGAAGCCCGCCAGCTTCCTCCCCCGCTCGACCAGGGAGCTAAGGGTGCCTGGCCCAATGCCTTTATCACCCAAGCCCAGAGCGTCCTTCACCACCAGGTGGAGGGTGTGTGCGGCGCAAGGGATACTCGTGAACCCCCCGTCACGGACTGCCTTAAGCATATTGGCCGCGTTGTCCGTGACCACACACCCCTTGGTGAAGGCCACGCCTGGCGTGAGCCACTCCCTCACCATGGTGGTCAGGGCTGCCTCTACCTTCCTTGCGGTGTGGGAGCTGTCCATAACTTGGGACTGAAGCAGGGCCCACCTATACCCTGCTTCAGGTCCCCTCCTGCCACTGCCAAGCACTGCCTTTGCGTCCTGCCACCAGTGTGCAGTCACTGCCAGGTAGGCATGCTGGGCGTTCCTGGAGGACCACAGGTCCGTGGTGAAGTGGACCGTTGCCCCCCCAGCCCCTGCAAGCTGCTCCCTCACCCGCTCCTTCAAAGCCCTATATAACTGTGGGACCACAGTCCGACTCAGGGCGGAGCGGGAAGGAAGCTTAAAGTTGGGAGCCAGGAACGCAAGCAGACGCTGGAAGCCCTTGTCCTCCACAATGGAGAAGGGCTGGCCATCCAGGGCAATCATCTCGGCAACCAGGCGCTTGCCTTTTTCCTGGAAGCCTGTGCCACGGCGCCCTGCCGATGGCCTCGACACATCGCCCCACCCCATCTCCTCCATGGTGGACTGGCGGTGCTGCTGGGGAGGCTCCTGCAGTTTTTCTGCCCCCATAATGCTCCTGCTGCTGGTAGAGGCAGCAGCAGTAGCTGCAGAACGCTGGCCCGCTGAATGGGCCGGGCGACTGGCCGCTGGAGTCGGGAACCCGCTGGCATCCACTTCGCCTGCCTTCCCGCTCAGCAACACAGCACTGTGGCATGCCTTCAGGTGCCTGGCCATTGCAGTTGTGCCAAGGTTGGCAAGCGCCCGCCCACGCTTCACCACCTTTTGGCACAGCGTGCACTGCACCTCTCTGGGATCATCTGCCCTCACCTGCTTAAAATGCTCCCAGACAGTGGATTTTTTTCCCCCTCCTGCTGCCTTCTTGCCCGCCCCGGCAGACGTGCTGCTGCCAGTGCTGCTGGGAGAGGGAGAACTTTGTGGCACTGGTGGTGATGCAGCTCTGGGAGGAGGAGGGTCAGACATTGCCTCATGGACATAGATATCCTCTGCGGCACTAGTGTCACTGACTGCTGCCTCTTCCTCACTGTCCCCAGCGATCATGGCGATGTCCCCAGAAGGGGAGTACTGGGACCCGGAGGGTAGACTGCCCGTGCCCGCCATGCTGCTGGCACTCTCCCTGTGCCCCCCTCTGTGGCTGCTAGTGCTGCTGCAGCTGCCGCTGCTGCCACTCCTCCTCTCCCAGTCCCTAGTACTGGCATTGCCCGGGGATCGGGCCCTGCCTCTAGCAGCCGGGGTGGGATCCACCAGCTCTGGGCTACTGGGGATTTCCTCGACTGTGGGGGACATTGGTGGCCCTGGAGGAACATCGGTAGAAGAAGCAGCCCCAGCTCCTGCTCCATCACCACGCACAGCAGACACAGATGCAGCAGCCTGAGCCTCAAGTCCTGCAGGCCTTCCAGTGCCCTGAGTGTCAGTGGAGGGCACTGCCAGGAGACGTTGCAGAGCACCCTGGGCCCCTAAAGCAGGCCTCCTGATTTTGGGAGGGGGTGAGGCGCTCTGCCTCTGGCTACTGCTGCTGCCTGCTGCTGCTCCTCGTGCACGGCCTCTGGGACGTGCCCCATTGCCTCCCCTACGGGCAGCAGATCGGCCTCTCCTTCCCTTCTCCATTTCTCCCGAAAAAAACAATGTTTTTTAATATATAATTTTTTAAAAAAATTTTATTGAATTTTTTTATCAAATATTTATATCTCTATATCTACACTAATAACTAACTAACTACCTAACTAATAAATGTATTCTAAATGCTATGAATAACTCCAACAAACCCTAAAGCTGAATCACAGAAAACACTAAACACTATCTCTATCAGTAAACCTTAAACTAAACTACTCCTACTATGTCAAAACAAAAATGTATCGACCTAATCCTATCTATCTACCTATGAATATATGGGATGGGGGTTGGGGGGCAATCACAAACAAGACAAGGAGGGGTACAAAACTGAAATGAAACCTAAATCAATCTATAAAATAATATACTACTACTCTAATGAATCAAAAAAACAGGGGAAGGGAATGGGGAGGGAATATTCAATGGAGGGGGGAGGGAAGGAGGAAGATTGAAGATTGAACACAGGGAGGGATAAAAACAAAAAATAACAACTAAATCTATCTAAGCTAATGTAAATAAACGAGATTATGGGGGTAGATGGGTTGGATGGGTGAAATGGGAGGAGGATTGCAATGGATTGGGGAGCTGGGAAATGCTGGGTGAAGGAGCCTTCTGAAACGCCTGCTGCGAACAGTGACTAGCTCAGAAGGTAATGGGAAGGAGGGAAGCACTGAAGCAGACAGTTTTGTTTCTTGCTGCGCCCGCCTTAAATCAAGCCCCATTGGCTCCGTGCAGCCTAGCCTGTGGCCAATCGCAGACTGCCAAGACAGTGGTCTGAGGCGAAAAGGGATGGTGATTCGGCAGGCTGGCTGCTACTCCAAGCCACTCTCCACCCTCCACCCCTGGCGCCTGGAAGTCTGCTCCTAGCTGAATCAAATGACTTCCCCCTCCCTGCTACATTTGGCCTTCCAGTGACCTGACAGAAGACCACGTTTTAGCCACCCGAACACAACCGAACGTGATTAGAACTGAATGAACTGTTCGGTCATTTTGTCGTTCGGTGTTCGGATATGTTCGGTATGTTCGCCATTTCGCCGTTCGGTGTTCGGTAACGTTCGGTATGTTCATGTTCGTGTTCGCGTTCGGTTGTCCGAACAGGCCGAGTTCGGGCCGAACACCGAACTACCGAACCGCGTTCGCCCATCCCTAGTATATTGAACTTCGTAATAAGTACCTGCAACCTTATATGGCAGATGTCTTACATTTTTCTCGTACCATGGTAGTGTAAAAGTGGCTTAACCCGGTAGACACAGAAATCTCTAGAGCGGTTGCACAATTTTGCCTCCAAGCTATGCTTTTACATGACAAACAAATGGGCAATTAACTTACTCATGGATTTATACCAGGTTTGGAAATTTCTTTTCATAGACCCCTTGGGTTAAGGGGGTTGGGTAAAGGGGTGTTCTTTTAAAATAGTATTATATGATTATATGTGCTGCTATTTTGTATTTCAAATTATTTATGTTAATAAAATGGACACTTGGGGTGTCCGTGACAATTAAATGGACAACCAAATTCTATGGAAATTCGATAGGAATTATTAACTTATTCGATAGCAATGACTAAACATGTTCTATATTGTATTGTTTTTAGAATTTTATATTTTTATCCTGTGACTAGTATTTATAAAAACCTTATGGTTATGCAATAATTTAAATTATTATTATTATCCTCGATGTCTGTCTCCGATCCCTCCAAGGCTGGCCCCTCTGTGTAGCTGGACCACTGGCTTAGAGTGATCAGTGTGCCGGCCTTGGAGTCAGCCTGTCTGGCTGGGGGGTGGGGTCTCTCTGAGCTGGTGTCGGGGGGGGGTCTGCTGGTCCAGGATGTCCCTGGGCGTTCCTCCAGGGGGCCGGGGGCCCTGGAGCTAGTGCCTTCTTGTGGGGCGGCAAGGGGAGGGGGTACCTAGGCCCATTCCCTGCCCTGGACCACTTCACTCCCCTACGAGGCATGGGGCTACTATCGATCCCTTCATATGGAGGATGCGGTCCAGGGCATCATAGCAGAGGGCGGTCCGGGCTTCATGTCCAGACCGTCGGTTGTTGTCCCGGATGGCCTTGTACCCCCTCTTTAGCTCCTTGGTCTTCGGCACTGGGCCATGGTCCTGTGAAGCCCTGCTGCCTCCATGTCCTGCACTATCTCACAGAACATGTGCTCATTGCACTGATTGACCGCGACCTCCTGTTGATGCTCCAGGGTCCCCCAGATGCGGATAAGATCCTGGGTCTCCCGGTGCCCCCATTGCCCCCTCTGTGGTAGGGCCATCTCCCCCATGGTCCCTCCGGGTCCTCCTGCTCCTCCCCCTCCTCCTCCTCCACCTGGGCTGTGCCCCTCTCCTCCGGGGGCTCAGGCTCCCAGGCCCGTTTCCGTATCTGCAGGATATGTGGGGGGGGGGGTTGGTTGCTGTTCTACCCCTGTCCCATGGTCCACCCCCTTTCCGCCCTCCTGCCGGCCAGTTAGCCACCCAGCCCCCTTGGTGCCCCTGTGCTGCCGGGTCCCCTCCCCCTTCAGTCCCCTTACCCATTTCTGGGGTGCCTCGTCCCCTGGCCCAGTCATTGTCCCCAGGGTGGCCTGTCCCGGCTGCTGCTGCTGTCCCTCCACATCCTCCATGTGCAGCACGACCACCTCCTCCTCTGCCTGCACCTCCACCACCTCCTCCTCCTCCTCCTCCCTCACTCTCTCGCCCGCCACTCTCCTCTCCCTTCCACCTCACTCCATCCCGCCACATCCCCCTGCTGCTGTGTGCCCTTTAAATCTCTCTCCCCGGCCTGTGTTGTTGCTGGTTGCCTTGCAGTGATGCTGTGTGCTTTGTCCCCAGCTGGGAATCATTTTGGTTGATTCCAGCTGGTGGTTGCCATTCAGACGTTACTTTTTATTGTTTCCCGGTGGGAATTGCTTTGACTACGCTTTCGGCGAGAGGCCGAAAGCTTCCAGGCCAGAGCTCCGGAAGCATGGTTGATTTTGACCCCAGGTGGGTATTGACTGTGGTGAACATCTGGTGGCTGCCGAACAGATGTGCAGGGCGCTTTGGCCCCGCCGTGAGATTGACCATGGTTCACTGTGGTTGACTGTGATCTCGTAACATCTGAAAATACCCATAAACTGACTGACTGACAATTGGGCACCAACCCTTCTCTCTTTAGAAGTGCTGCCCTTTCCTCCCACAAAACCTGCTCAGCTGTTAAGCAAGCCTTACAATATGACAGCCTAACCGAGAGTGGGCACGCATTACAATAGGAGAAACCATTGCAAGAGCAACTATTGCAAGTGTGTGGAGGCTAACCATGAATTAGCAAAAACCCTTCACCATCGTAGTAATTATCACTGATGGTATTTTCTGTTTTGTTTGCTGTTGAGCTGCAAACAACTTCTTGGGCTTTTTAATCCTGCAGTATCTTTATGATTATTAATGGAAACTGGTGGGGTGGAATGTTGCTGATGATAGTGTGAACTGACTTTTCAGAAGTTGATGATGTTATGGAATCTTTAGCTTGTCCAATCCAGAAAGGAAGACAATTTACACACAACACAGGATGTCATAAAGTTTCACTAGGTAAATAATTGGAACCATATGTAAATCAAATTAAAAACAAATTGGCACCTTTTATGCTTGTTAAACTGCAGACATGTGGACACGTCACAAGCTACATAGATGTTACCCATCTAACCCAGCTTCACCTTAGTAATACTTCATACAATAATTTTGCACTTCTAGTGGCTGAAATCCACTCACAGGGGGGAAACAAACACATTGCTTACTTCACTTTAACATCACTTCAGCATTTCTTATACATGTTATAGGGCTGTGTTAGTGCCCATGCAGCCCTGCAACATGCATAAGGAATGCTAAAGCGGTGTTAAAGTAGAGTTAGCATTAAGTCTGTTCTAGGGTTGCCACCTGTGTTGGTTCCATAGGCCAAAATGGAAGTATCAGGTAAAAAATGACCATAGGTGGCAACTCTAGTCTGTTTGCACCCACAGGAAGGATGCAAATCCTCCATCCCACCACCCATTGACTTTCATGGATGGAGGATGACACCCACAGTTTGATAAGGATTTGACCAAAAATAAACAATGTGGTCACAGGCACAAATTTAACAATTTTAAAATTGTTTACATTTTAAAATTTAACAATGGTTAAAGCTTTCCATTTTTTCAGCTATGAAATTTACGTAAGTGACACACTTATTTATCCAAGGCTAATCTTGCCACGAAGCTTGATTTTTGTAACTTCCTCTTCTATGGGCTTCCAGCAATGCTTCTCCATTCCTTGCAGCTTGTTCAGAATGTGGCAGTACAGTTCCTTACTAGCTCAGGCAGCCATGATTATGTTATGTCTGCCCTGTGTTCTCTGTATTGGCTGCCTGTAGAGTGGCAGATGGATTGTAAGATTGCACTGCATTAACCAACATTGTTCTGGCCCCAGGTCCTTGCAGAATCCAGCCCCACGAACACACTGCTATAATATACAGTGCACAGTTCCCAAAGTTACTCAGTTCATATCACAAGTTGCCCTTTGCTTCTTCCTGGGCCCACCAACTTCAGAGCCGACGGAGCAAATCTATTCCTGGGCTCTCAGACTCCCCTCCCCTAGGTTCCCGGCTTTTGGCCAGACAGTTCCTGTTGGCATGGAGGGCCTCAAGGCAGTTTCCCAAATGCCTTCCCCATGCCTGCCTGGGAAACCTTGGGTATTTTTACATGAGATGCTACCACAGGTGGCCATGCATTACTCTGGCATGGCCACCCATGGTGGTGTCACATGTGCTCCTGCCCACCAGATATTAATTATTATTATTATTATTATTATTATAGCACCCAACTCCCAAATGGTGCTCAGAGTACTTTACAAGATAAAAATACAATATATAAAATCAATTTAAAATATAAATCTATGTAAAACAATTTAAAAAGGGAAAGGAAACATGGGGAGGACAACACACGTTAAGGGGAACCAACAGTGGATCCTAAAAGCACCTGGAGAATAAATAAGTCTTACAGTCCTTTTTAAAGGTAAGAAGAGAGAAACTAGGATGGACATCCAGAGGGGGTGAGTTCCACACAGAGGGGCCTGCCATAGCAAAGGTCCAATCACCCGACAACTTACGGTGTGATGGTGGGATCCCCAGACAGGGGGTAGTTTCTGAGCACAGATAGTCATCAGTGTGAAGCTTAGGGTGACCATACTTCCCCTTTAAAAGAGGACGATTATGAAAAATTCATGTTGGAGGGCTGCATTGGTTCTAGTGCAGCCCTGCACCATGTATTTTTCATAAACATTCTCTTTTAAGGGAGGTATGGCCACCCTAGTGAGGCTCCAGGAGCAGGTCTTGAATATAACCAAAGCCTAAAGAACCAGCAACACAATCTTAAATTCAATTCATTGCTCAGGACAGTTGCAATATGATCACAGCTGCCCAAACCAGCCTCATTCTGAACAAGCTGCACATGACGGATAAGCACTGCTGGCAGCCCAAATAAGAGACGGTTGCAAAAATCAAGCCTCATGGTCACCAGGGCAAGGGTCACTGTTGCAAGGTCAGCTTGGAATAAATAAGAGCGTACTTTGCTCAAATTGTGTAGCTGACAGAAACGTCTTTGAACCACATCCAACACCAGAGTTTTCATGGACAGAGCAGTTCTATCGGCTTTATATGATTGAAGAAGCATCCAAGATTTGGGTGAAAAGTGGACTAAAGATACTCTAAGCATACATTTGCGAGGTCCATAAATGGCTATTGGTCAAGCCGATCAAGTTCAAGTTTATTTGCTCTAGCTGTTGGCCATGGCAATTTAAAACATAATACAAATTAAGTATAAAATACAAAACACAAACCTCTAAAATCTTGTGGTTACACAAACGTACACAACTTATAATACCAAACATCGCCCAATTGGGTTCAAATAAACAAATCTATCAAAATCATGAGCTAGACATTCAGTTTAAAACATAGTTATCAATTTCCCAACCTTTGTCAGGCGATTCAACCATTTGCTATCCCATAGATTCAATCCATTCACTAAAGCTTTAACCCATAAGTCTACTAACTAGAAAGACTAGCCCGTCTGAGTTTGATTGCTGCTTCATAGAATTTTGCCACTTGAATTGTAATATCAATATCATTGTCACCCAAAAGGACAGTCAATAACTCCTGGTCCTTAATAGCATGTAGTCTAGATAAAATATCCCTCAAGTACAACCTCTGGATAGTAACATACAAGTGAAAGTCAAGCATTATGTGTGCCAGTGATTCTATTTCTTTTTGATTACATTGTTGACAAAGCCTAGTCTTTTCATAAGGAATTTCAGCATACCTTCCCTCAGTCACCACTGAGGGGAACATAATAATTCTTGCCAAAAAGAAAGCAATTCTGTGTTCCCAACAAATAAGAAAGGAGGCCTCAGTATAGGTCCTAGGGAAGGAGCTATATAATCTGGCTACCTTCTGTGTTACGGTTGCCTCCCTTTCTATCTGTACTTCTTGGTCCCTAATCTCTGGAGCTCCACCAAAGCCCTGTCATAAGACAAGGACAAGAGAAACTCTTTTGAAAACCTCGATGCTGACAAGATAGCAATTAGTCCAATATCCCAAAAGCCGCCGTGAGTTTTTTAAAGGGCAAATTAGGAAAAAAGTCCCAATATTCAAAAACTTCAATTTAAGCCAGAATGTAACGATGGCCTCTTTCACCAAAGAGACAACTGGACGAACACCAGATTCTAATCTTAGCAAGACTACAGGAGTTCCTTTAGGTGCACCTAAAATGGCCTTCAAAAACCATTTTGCCCTGGTTCCAATGCATAAATTAAGGTTGGGCCCCATACTGAGATCCTGTATAAAAATTGGGGTGAAGCTTTAACTTCATATAACTTAAGAGCAGGGACATAGCTCAAGTAGTAAGAGTGTGTGTGTTGCATGTATAAGGTCCCAAGTTCAATCCCTAGCATTTCCACTTCAGAATTTCTGATAACATGCCTGGGGGAGATCTCTGCTGGGGGCTTGGAGACAGTGCTGGCCCCAGGCACATGGCCTTGTGTAGAGAAGGGCACCATGCCACTGTGGGCTAGAGACTGACAGACACCACCAGTTTTTGGTCCCCCTCCCCCCCCATGCGTCTCCAAGTCAGTCCTCATGGGGGTGAGGGGTAAACTTCCTGGGAATCCCTGGCCAGTTATACGCTGCGGAGCTGAGCTGACACAGTCAAGTTGCAGGTAAGTAACCAGCCGCCCCTCATCCCCTGAAAATCCCCCCCAAATCTAGCAAGTGCCGGCCGGTCTTTGGGCCCCCACAGCAAGACTTGGCACATGGCCCCTGAAACCCTTGGGCCAGCCCTGCTTAGAGGGGTCTCAGATAGGATGCCCTCTGCCAGAGACCCTGGAAGAGCTGGATTTGGACCCAAATTTGAAACTCCTGCTGTTGTGTCAGGTTGTGACAATGCTGGGCTAAGATGGACCATTGGTCTGACTCATTTAGGTAGTTTAGACAGTTAATTTTCCCCCTCTTGACCAGTAAAAACTAATGATCCCCTTACAAGTTGTTTTAAATTGAGTACAGGTGGTTCTGTAATGAACCTCCAGGAGAGATAAGTGGAAAAAACATTGCCAAGATATTTAAACTGGCAAACCTGTTCAATGGGTTGGTTATTCATTTGCCACTTATGCAAAGAATAAACTTTTTTCACTACCAGAACTTTAGTTTTAGCAAAATTTACTAACAATGACTCCCTAGAACAGTATTAATAAAAGCCATCCATCAGGTGACTCAGCCCCACCTATGTTTGGAATATTAATACAGTGTCATCTGAATATAATAGCAGTGACAAAAAAGACTGTTTCACAGATACTGGGTGTCAAGCTGGTCAGGAAATGAGACCTATGACAGCTGAAGATTGGGAGGGAGGGAGTAGCAGGAAATCCCTTTATTAAAACTGTTAAAAGTGCTGTTTTTCTAAAGCAACTGAAGTTGCCCACTGTTGGAGACAGGTTGCTAAATGGACCATTGGCCTGACCCAGTATGGCATTTCTTATGTTCTTAAGCAAAATGTTCTTAAGAAAAAGAAAAAATAAGCATAGACACCCCCCAAAAATAGTATTGCCTGGTGAATCCTCATTTTGTGTTTCCTGTGTTACACAGCTTTTGTGCTGTGTAATTTCCCCCAAATATGTTCCCCTGTTTTCATTAGTGTGTCAGTTCTCTTGAAAGTAATCAATTCACATTGAAGTGGTTAGGCTGCCTAATTAGCCCCCATTTAGGCTGCTTAAATAACCCTATTTCTACTTAACAGAACACAAATGGCTTTGTTTGCTTTGAAGAGGAGGTGGTGTGCACCAAGGAGGAAACTAGGAGAGAGACATGAGGCACAAGCAGGCGATAGTGCTGCTGTGCAGCCCCACGTTTCCTGCTTCTTTCCCCACTGCACACATTACCCCCTCTGGAGGAATGTAAGGAGAGGTGGGACAGGGAATGTGTGCTCCTTGGGGTTGAAGGGCATGGTTAAGAAGGAGGGCTCGGGACCCTGACATCCCACTCTGCCCCCTGCTCTGGTTTCGCCAGCCCTGTAGTTAGGACATTAGCACAAAGGGGAATGATGTAGAGCGTATGAGAAGGGGGATGTGACAGTCACAATGGGCATTTTCAGACAAGACGCTCCCCACCCACTACCCATCCACCTCCAACCCACTATACATGTTACAGGGTGCTCATAGGGCAACACTGCAGCCCTGCAACATGCATGATGGGTGGGGAGGTGCTTGTCTAAAAAGTCCCTGAGTCTGACCAGGACCTGTGAGTATGTGCATGTGTATGTGTGCACAAGTGCCCGCAGCAAGCCACCCACTGTCAACATAGAACCAAGCATCTTCCCCTATAAGGCAGAGGGCTGGCTAGACACCCATTCTCAATGGGGCTCATTGTTCTCAGCTGGATGTGGCAGAACAAGACAAGCAGCACCTATAAAATCAAAGCTGGAACTCAAAGACTCATAATGGGATAACTAGGGAGAGGCAGAATGGCAAAGTTTCCCACATGGACTGTGCCATACAAAACAGCTACTTTAATAAACAGAAAAAATAAAAACAAATGTTAAATCAACAAACAAAGTTTAGGTAGAGAATTTTGTGATGACTTTTGCTTATTGGAGTTCATTTGTGCATCCTAAATGCCTGTGGAAATTATTAGATATAAAATGGAACAAACTGATATCAAAGGTAAAGACTGAAAGCGTTCACCAGCCCCTTATCATTAAAGCTATCCTGAAAAGAAGACAGAAATACCTGGGAGATGTGTTGACACCATTGGGCAGCTGGAAAAGGGGACTACGGTTTAACTTAAGTACAAAATGACCTTACTGAACCAGAGAAAAAACTCAACGTATCCGGATGTTTGCTGTGATAGGGCTTGGCAACATGTGTAGATAGAAATGTTTTTTGTAGTTGGGATTCTTACAAAGGGGAGTTTATTATAAGTAGGGCTTCCTATGATGGAGTCTGAATGCATTATAATTGTCTTTGCATCTGGTTTTAATTTCAGTGGGAGTTTTACTCAGGAAAAGACTGAATGAAAATGAGGAAAGACCACCAGAATTGTTAGTTCTCTTTTTAAGTTCTGGGCCTAGAAGGTGATCAAGTACTACAAATGAGGGGGGATAAAAGTATTCAAAGTGTCTAAATGGCATATGACCTATTCCCATGTGGCACACCATACACTGTCCTTTCCACTGCAATAATTTAACCCAGGGCAGTCTACCTTACCTAAGAGTATGCACATGGCTTCATAATAAATGTGGCTCCATAATTGTGTGGAAGGTATATCCCAATTATGAATTAGGGACATACCTCAGATTCTAAGTAGGACACTTAAGGCTGGGACCTGGGTAGCTAGAAAATTAACCCAGGGTAAGTAGCATGTCTTGTCAGCACTCTTGTTACATCATGTGCCTAGGAAAGCACCCTGTGTGGTCTGGAAACTTGCATGGTCTCACCAACATAGGTCCTTTCCACACGAGATGCCCTCACCCATGTGGCCGACGGGGGGGAGCATCCATGTGACCACTGGTGGGGATGGGTGGGGGTGCGTGCATGCTCCTGTACTCTACCCATCTCCACCCATCACCCACTCATGGAGGCATTGGGGGAAACGGAGGTGCCTCCGTGTATGGAGATGGGTGGAGGTGGGTATGAGTCCATGTGACAGGCCGCACACGCACTGCCTCCTCTAGCCAACCCCCCTGCACTACAGTGCCTCTTAGGGTGGCCAGATATGCAAATTTTAGAGGACACTTATGCTCCAATGCAGTCTTGCAACCTGTATTTCTCATAAGTGTCCTCTAAAATTTGCATATCTGGCCACCCTATACCAACAGTAGTTGGTCCAATAAAAGGTATTCTCTGAACTACTTTGTCTCCATTGCTTGTAAGTGCTCTAGCAGTAAAGAATAGTTACTCTGGGGTAACTGCCTTTTCTGAACAAGTAGTCTTAGACACACTGGAGTCTAAAGTTGTGATCCTATATGCTCTTGCAGCAGTGCTTCACTGGCATAGATATTAGGGATTCAGTCAGGCAGTATCTACACCAGTAATTAGTGTGCACATGGATTCCATTCACCTCAGTAGAACTCCCATGTGTGCCAGATGCAACTGTTCTTCCAGATGCAACTGTTCTTCCAGAGAACTGCACTCTAATGCTCTGATCCTCAAAAGTGCTGCACCAGCTCCATAGAAACTAAGTATAATTGAAAGTCAATGCAATTTCGCTCCTAAATATTTAAATCAGTTTTATAAATGGGGCTTGGTCTCTTAGTCAGTGAGGGGCTTTTAAAAATTGTATCCATGGACAATTTAAGATAGATCAGTAATTTTAAAAAAGTATGTGTTCTTCTGGCCATTAACCTTGTTAGTGCTCAGTCGTGAGTCATCCTACATGTCGGTACAAGACAGTAACTTGGTATAAAGCACCATTTTACTTCCTTCACTGTAGTGAAACAAGAGGGAAATAACAAACTCCATGAACTTATAACTTTTCCTCTTGTTGTTGGAGAGGGGGAGTGGGTGGAGTCTTGACTCTAACAGGTATTTGGCAGGCAGGGGTGGAGAGTTATGGACCAGGGGATTTTTTTTTCTTGGTTTTGTTTGGTATTTTAATATTTGGTCTTATTTTGTAAATTTGTGCTTTTGTGTGTTGTAACTTGCCCTGAGCCTTAGTGGGAAGGGAGGGATAAAAATGTGATGAATAAATAAATATGACTGTGTACAATGTGTGCCAAGTAAAGATTACCTTCCTTCTTAGTCAAGACAGAGGTAAGGGATACAGGCTGTAACTCTGGCCCTTTTTACATGGGCCACAGTGTGTGTGTGTGCGTGTGGGGGTGTCAGTGTGTTCCGCGGTCCATGTGTGGTGGGTGGGGGGAGGGTGTAGATGGGTGCACACCCATCTACACCCACTTCCACCCATCAGCACGCATGGAGCAACCGCCATTATCACTGGTTGCTCCATGCATGGGGAATGGGTAGAGGTGGGTGTGCACGGGAGTATGCATGCACACCCACCCGCCGTGGGATTTAGACGGGCGGCACCCACGCATGAACACCCAGATAGATGAGTGTTCATGCGTGGGTGCCGCCCATGTAAAAAGGGCCTCTGAATCAAAATCAAGGACTAGAAAGGGTACAGATTGTAACTCAGAATCAAAATCTGGTTTGTGGTCTGTCCTTAGAATACCCACTGTCTCTTATCCTCAACAAGCAATATCCAAATGACTATTTTCTATATGTCTATCATTACATGGCTTTCAACTTTTTAAGAATGAAAATGCTGAAACCATGTTGCTAGCTCAGCACCAACACAATTTTGTGCAACCACGTTTTTCAGATTGAGATATAAAAACAGAATGAAGTATGTAGAAGAAATGGAATAATATAAAGAAACAACAAACAGAAAAACTGTGGGGCAAATTAATTTGTGCTGCAACACTGGGAGCCCTAGGAATGACTTTATATTACTTACATTCCAAACTAAGCAATATAAAGGTATGTAACTCTTGTATGTTTTCTCTTTCTTTTAAACTTGTCACATGTCCCCTTCGCTGCCGCATGGCGGCAACGGGGAATTTGTTGTGCCCCAAGAGAGAGGCACAGAGGGATGGCCGTGGTGGGGAGCATTCTAGAATGCTCCCCCGCTGGAGAAAACCGGGTTGCTGTGGCAACCAAAGGGCTTGCATGCGCAGGGAGCACAGAGCACTGAAACAGGGACTGGCCCGCCCTTGTTAGAAAGGGTGGGGCCACTCTGATACAGATCATTCGGCGGCTGAAGACAACTTGAGCAACCCCACCCACCATACCTGTAGTACTGTGGTCTTTATACTGGTTGCCTTTAGGGGATCAAGGAAGAATTTTGGCTGGTAGCCCAGTGGCAGCTCCCCCTGCAGGAAGTTCGGGGCAGTGCCCCCTCAAGTACTGTGGGGGGCCACCAGTGCCGAAACTGTTTTTTTTTATTAAAACGCTGCCGCTTATGTCAGCTACACCAGCCTCTGAGCTGCTGCAGAGGCTTCTGTAGCTGTCACTGTGTTCTTCTCCCTTCGGGGACCCACCCATGCTGGGAATGGGTCCCCGAAGGGACAAAAAGGCTCAGCTGCTCAGCCGCCCAAAGCGTTTTCCTATGGAAAACGCGATTTGGGCGGCTGAACTCCTCCATCCACAGCACGCATGGGACGTGCTGTGGAGGGAGGGGCAAAGCCTTTCCATTGCGCTCAATGGGCGCAATGGAAGGTCTCGCCAGGGCGGTCATGCTGACTGCCCTGGCGAGATAGCTTGACTCGGGGGACTGAGAAGGGAGGAAGCGCGCATGCATGCTTCCTCCCTGCCTCAGTCAGTCCCCTGAGAGCCTCAGTCTCTGAGCCAGTTCCCGCTGCCATTGCCGCTTGCTGCTGAGAGCGGGGGCTGGGGGAGTGGCAATGGCAGTGGCAGCGGCAGTAGGAACTGCTGGGTCGTTTTTTAAAAAAAAAAATTGCCCGCGCG
>QEPC01014158.1:1788510-1798607 GCA_003113815.1 Sphenodon punctatus | reverse complement strand
TCTGCAAGGTAAGGCATGGGGGCTGGAACAACAGGGAATGGATTGCCCAATGCCCTATGACCTGTTAGGAATGGAAGTCCCCTGCAGAGAGAGATTGGCCACCCACCCACTTGTGGAGGAGACAGAATGCAGGCAGGGCTTGACACAGACCATTGGTCTGATGCAGTATGGCACTTCTTATGTTCCAACCTTTTTGTGTTCTTTAGATCTGCTTCAAAAGATTAAGGAGGTAGAGAGAGGGGACCACATCAGGGCTAATCACCCATACTGAAAAGCTCCATGGCCTGACGGTGAGGTGGAAGGAGGACTCTGGCATGGCCGTGGAGCCCGAGCAACCGCGCCAGAAGAAGGGAGGGAAGGCAACCTGTAAGCACCAGCATGTAAGCCCTTCCCCCTCCTCCTGCCCCGATGTGGAGTCCCCCATGCCCCGGGAGTCTGCTGAGAACAAGGCCTTTTGGGTGGAAGTGTAGAGGCCCTAAAGGTGCAAGCAGCCACCATGGAGAACCGACTGGTGGAACAGTTCCAGGTGGTTGAGTTGCAGGAATAGAAGGTGGAGGCATACGCGGAGTACATCTCAAAGTACGTCTCCACCGAGATGGCTGACCTGGAATTCTTCCACCAGTCAGTCTCCAACTGGCAGGCGGCCATGGTAGGGGCCGTCTACTATGCCATCAAGCACATCTATGAAATGCCGGTAGGTGTGATGCCCCCTGCCCCTACCTCCCATGCACCCCTTCTGCCTTTCTGCCAACTTATGGGGGGGCAGGCCCAAAGACTGAATAAAAAGATAGATAAGTTTCCCTTTCTAGTTTAAAATATTTGGTTTTTGTTTTATAATGATTTTGTTGTTCTTGTTGTTTTGTTAATAAAAGTTATATTTGTTATTGTTACGAGCTTTGTTTGAACTTTCCAGTCTTTTATCCCTCTGTGCAGCAGTTCAGGCTGGCAGGTGGCAGAATCTCATACAGCTTGTTGATCCCTACCAGCAGCACCTGCCACCACATGTAGCATAGTTAAGGTATTAACCCAAAGATGTGCCAGCAGCAGGGTCTCAACTTTCAGACAGCCTCCCAGGAGGGGCAGGGCTTGTGTCTATGTGGGTGTGCCAGAAAGAAAGAGAGACAGGCTCCTTGGCAGCAGGCAGCAGGCGGCGGGAGCTGGTGATTGGAGGGGCTTTTATTTCTATCAGCTTCACCGGACATCTGCAGGTGGGTGAGGAGGAATAGGCTGTTGGGGGGGGCAGGCTGGCATGCAGGCACCAGGCTTCTGGATGCAGTGGAATGAAATGCAGCCCACAGTGACTGAAATGATGGTCCCAGAATCTCATTGATGGTTCCTGGGATGGACAGGCATGACTGATTCAGGTACAATGGAATGACAGCCTATGTGAGTTTAATGATAATATGTCCCTAGAATTAGCGCATGGTTGGGCACCCTTCATTCAATCAAGCAATACATGGTAGCAGCAGGTACAGGAATGCACACAGGCAGGCAGGCACAGAATCTTATACAGCTTGAGTTGTTGATCCCTACCAGAAGCACCTGGCACCACATGTAGTGTAGGTAAGGTACATTGACCCCAAAATGTGCCAGAAGCAGGGTCTCAATTTGCAGACAGACCCCCAGGAAGGGCAGGGCTTGCGTCTGCATGGGTGTGCCAGAGAGAAAGAGAGACAGGCTCCTTGGCAGCAGGCGGTGGGTGCTGGTGGTTAGACAGTGGATTGCTGGTTGCCAGGGTACAGAACCCTTTGCACAGACAGCATATATCCCTGGGGGGGGCCTTTGGCAGCAGCAAAAACAGATTGCTGGGGCAGGCAGGCAGCATAGCATGAGTGGCATTCAGGCAGGATTTGACCTTGGCAACCTGGGCGGGCGGGCAGGCAGTCATGGCAGCCTGGCATGAGAGGCAGGCAGGCAGGTGGGCTGAGGCAAGCTTTGGTTGGCAATGGAAACATGGGCAGGCAGGCAGGCAGACAGCATGGCATGAGTGGCAATCAGGCAGGCTTTGAGCTTGGCAGCCTGGGCGGGCAGACAGACTACATGGCATGATTGGGAGCAACAGCAGCCATCGAGTTTCCCAGGTACACACCCCTTAGCTGGCACAGATAACATATAGGCCTGGGGTCCATTGGCACTAGCAGCAGCAGACAGTGGGTTGCCAGGGTACAGAACCCTTGGCACAGACAGCATATAGGCCTGGNTTTCTCTTGGAAGCCAGTGCCACGGCACCCTGTCGATGGCCTTGACAGATCCCCCCACCCCAGCTCATCCATGGTGGACTGACGGCGCTGCTGGGGTGGCTCCTGCTGCTGTTCTGCCCCCCTAGCAGGAGGAATACTGCTTCTGCTGCTAGAGGCAGCAGTTGGTCCTGCTGCAGGATGCTTGCCCTCTGAAGGAGCCGGGCGCCTGGCCACTGCAGTCGGGAACCCGCTTGCATCCACTTATCCTGCCTTCCCACTGAGCAGCAGAGCACTGTGGCATGACTTTAGGTGCCTTGCCATTGCCGTTGTCCCCAGGTTGCTGAGCACCTACTCACGCTTTACCACCTTTTTGCACACAGTGCATTGCATCTTTCTGGGATCATCTGCCCACACCTGCTTAAAATGATCCCAGACTGAGGATTTTTCCCCCCTCCTGCCTTCTGGTCCGCCCCGGCTGACGCACTGCTGCCAGTGCTGCTGGGAGGGGGAGAACTTGGTGGTTCTGGCGACACAACTCTGGGAGGAGGCTCAGCCATCGCCTCAGCTCCAGACATCTTCTCTGCGGCACTAGTGTCTGCCTCTGACTAACTGTCCGTGATCACGGTGATGTCTCGTGAAGGGGAGTACTGGGACCCTGAGGCTAGACTGCCCATGCCTGCCATGCTGCTGGCACTCTCCCTGTGCCCCCCTCTATAGCTGCTAGTGCTGCTGCTGCTACTCCTCTCCCTACTGACCTTGCCCGGGGATCAGGCCCTGCCTCTAGCAGCCGGGGTGGGATTCACCAGCTCTGGACTGCTGGGGATCGCCTCGACGTGGGGGACATTGATGGCCCTGTAGGAACATCGGAAGCAGCACCAGCACCTGCTCCAGCACCACCAGCAGCAGAGACAGACGCAGCCTCATGTACTGCAAACCTTCCAGTGCCCTGCGTGGCAGTGGAGGAGGGCACTGCCAGGAGACGATGCTGAGACAATGAAGCCTGGGCCCCTAAAGCAGGTCTGCTGAGTATGGGGCATGGTTATGTGCTCGGGCTACTGCTGCCACTCCCCTGGCATGGCCCCTGCCACCTCTGGCACATGCCCCATTGCCTCCCCTATGGGCAGCAAACTGGCCTCTCCTAATTCCCTTCTCCATGTCTTCCAACTCAAACACACACAAAGATTTTATAATTATTGTTTTTACTCAGATTTTTTATCTAATATTATATCTATCTCTACACTAAATCTAACTGCTATTAACTATTCTAAAACCTATTGAACTAAATGTAATATCCTAATAACTACAAAGCCTTGTCCTACAAACACACTGTATCTCTATCTCTATAACTAAGCTAACTACTATGTATATCTATCTACTATCTATCTAATATCTATCTATCTATCTATACAATATTACACAGGGGGAAACACAAGGAACACAGGGAGGGGAACAAAACTGAAATGAAAATCAATCTAATAATAATTCTACTCTAAATAAATCCAAAACTTAAACCAGGGGAAAGGAATAATCAGGAATGGAATAAGAGGGAGAGGGAAAGGATTCAATGAAGGTGGGAGGGAGAAAGGAAGATTGAACACAGGGAGGGGTAAAAACAAAAAATAACACCTAAATCTATCTAATATAATCTAAATAAATGAGAATATGGAGGTAGATGGGTTGGATGGGTGAAATAGGAGGAGAATGGTAATGGATTAGGAATAGGAAGGAACAAAATCTGCTGGGAGAGGGAGCCTTCTGAAACGCCTGCTGTTCAGGAACAGTGACTAGCTCAGAAGGTGTTGGGAAGGGGGGAGGCAGTCAGTTTTGTTTCTTGCTGCGCCCACCACACCGCAAGCCCCATTGGCTCCGTGCAGCCTAGCCTGTGGTCAATCGCAGACTGCAAAGTCAGTGGTCTGAGGTGAAAAGGGATGGTGATTGGGCAGGCTGGCTGCTACTCCAAGCCTCTCCACCCCTGGTGCCTGGAAGTCTGCTCCTCAGCTGACTCCCCCTGCCTGTCATGCTTTGCCTTCCAGTGACATGTTTTTGCCACCTGAACGCAATCCGAACTGACCAAACTGTTCAGTCATTTCGACGTTCGGAATCGAGTTCAGTTTGGTCACTTTGGGTTCGGATTCGGTTGTCCGAACAGGCCACGTTTGTGCTGAACTCCGAACTTCCATACTGCGTTCGCCCATCCCTAATCTCTAAGGGATTGCAAAGGCAGCTGTTGCACTGCTTCTCCTGTGTTAAGAATGTCCTGTTCTCTTTTTGAGGAATTTAGCTGTCTCTCCTGAGATGAAAATGTATCCTATAAATCTCCCTTATCTATTGGTGAGTTTTGGATCTCCATAAGCTGCCCCTCTTAATTAATTTCTTTATTAACCTCAGTTTTTGTTAGATCCATTTTGGGGGTGGGAGAAAACTCTTCATAGACTCCCTCCATCTGGTGGAATTCCCTGGCTTCCTGCAATAGAGAATTCGGATTTTCTGATAAAGAGGACTCTCTCTCTTTCTGTTATACTTTTCTGCAGGACATCAATTGGTGTTTCCTCTCCAGGGCCATAACCATCAGCTGGAAAAACTCCTATCTGTTCCTGGGAGGTCCCACATTGAGATCATCACATTTGTTAGAAGACACCCCCCCCCCCCCTTCCCTAGTTTGGGCTTTCCTGATCCTTGCTCTCCTGTACCTTCAGACCTCAGTGAATCAGTGTCTGTTCTTCCCAATTCACTGTCCTTCAATCACTTGTTAAAGTTGATGCTGGGGCAGGTGGAAATATGCATGAGGGGTCTGCTGACTCAGTGGATTCCCCTCTATCTATTATGCTGTTGGTGTTTCAAAGTCGTGGGTGGTCTCATAACATCACTGCCTTTTACTTCTTTTTTAATTTATAACTTTAAATCTGGTGCTCATAGAAGCAAGCAGGAAGGCTTGGCTGACTTGAGGGAATCCCATCCACTGAACTGTCATGTTTTCAAAGTCTTGGGTATCCTTCCTCCACTGATGAGGTCACAGGAGTCTCCCTCTTTCTGTGTTAACTCCAAAAATAAGCAGTGTTTTGGTTCCTTCTAAGTCCTAGGCTCTTCTCAAAGGTCTCGCTTGAAGTCTGTGCTTGTTTTTGTCTTCAGAGAGCTCCTTTTGGTCACCATTCCCCCTCCTCCCACAGAAGCCTTACATTGTACCAGTCCCAATTGGAAATCCTCAGGGGCTATAAAAGTGGGGTTTCTGCCCCTATACTCCATTCCACATCCTGATCATTTGTAGTGTTCTGTTCCTCCCTTGTCTCTGTTTGAAGTGCTGGATCCATGTTTTGTCTCCAAGAGCATGGAGGCTGCTCCTTACATTTTCTGTCTCTCTAAAGCAGTTCTCTCTCAAATTGCTCCAAAATAAAAAATTTCATCCAGTCACTCCTCTAGTTGCAAGCCTTGCTCTGATGTGTTTTTAAAACTCAAATTTCTTCCTTCCTGGGGCCCTTAAAAAGTTACTGGCACCTCCTCTAAAGTCCAGCTGGGTTCCCATATCTGATATTGGGTGGAGGGTCCTGGAGATTTGGGCTCTGGTGGGAGAAGTGGTATAGATCTGGAAGGTCCAGAGCTCTCGCCCAGGGCTACCTGCCTGGTAGCCATCTTAGGATAGGATAGGAAAACG
This sequence comes from Sphenodon punctatus, assembly GCA_003113815.1. Classification (NCBI taxonomy): domain Eukaryota; kingdom Metazoa; phylum Chordata; class Lepidosauria; order Sphenodontia; family Sphenodontidae; genus Sphenodon; species Sphenodon punctatus. The sequence continues at coordinate 1,792,778 of QEPC01014158.1, read as the reverse complement.
CAGAGGGGGCTCAGGAATGCCTAGAGGCCAGATGTGGAAATTCTAACCCTGCCTATGGAGAGGCAGAGGGGGTACTAGAAAACCGGAGCAGGAGCTCTGAGCCAAGGGCAGTGCAACCCCTTGAACCTAGGGAGATGGTAGATGGAAGGCCTGCCTGAGGTGATCAGGATATAACAGCAACTGGGCTATAGGCAGGGTTCCATGGATTCTGCATTTCCACTACTGCTGCCAATGGGGAAAATGCAGAATTCACGGGACCCTGGCTCTAGGGGGGCAGAGGCAGGTTTATAGTGCTACAGGGAGGCAGATGAGTTGGTAGCCTAAGGAGGAATGCAGGGCTGCAGGGGGATGTCTGGGTCAGTAACCACCCACCAACTATGTGGAGTTTGCAGATATTATTGTTGCTTTTGAAGGGGGCAATGAACTGTGTGAGTGGTGCACCATGGGTGGAGGCTCGGTGCTAACTTCCTGGTAACACCCGCACTGGCAGCAAGGGTATCCCTAAACAGCAAAGTGGTGGAGCAAAAATGCTACAGACACCACTTTCCCCAAAGAGAATAGATACAACTCCTGCCTGGGAAGTCAAGGTGGCAGCCATTGAAACCATAAGTGGTGCTGGTACTGTAAGAACGTATGGTTGGGCTGGGCTGCCAGCCTGTCATATCAGTTGTGGCACAATTCCTAAAGCGGCTCAGAGCGCTTCTAGTCAACTGTGTATATTTGCTCCAATGGCCCACACCTTTGGTGTCCCACAGAGATTCATCCTGTTGCCCAAATCCCTTCAACGTTCATTGGAAAAGTGGTGACATGGGTTTCACTGTCACTGGACTGTTATTGGTTTCAAGCAGTGGATGTAACCTGACCTAATTGCCAGCCACTTTTTAAAGCATTAAACACACGTTGAGCGCCAAATGCAGCCAGTGGGGGAATGAAAAGGAAAGACATAATGGATCCATGATATAGCTGAATAGGGCACATGCGGGGTGGCTGAATGGCACTCTAACGCTGGTGGGGCAGAAAACACCGGTGGTCATGTTTTTTGCTAGATCAAAATTTCAAAAGGTACCCTATGGAGTTGTGGGGAAACAAGGGATTATTTTCAATTCCAAAGGTGAGGGAAGGCACTGTACAGACAGGATATGGTCCCTGGGGTTATTAGGTAGTGGTAATACGGGGGAAGAAGTCACCCCGCGTGAAGGAGGGAGAGAGGGGTAGAGGGAGTGTCAGGGCAGAGGTGTGAAGACGGGGGGAGGGAGGAGGGCTGAGGAGTCCAGGTTGCGGGAGGGAAGAGGTGGTTTGGGGGCAGCAGGAACGGACGGAGGGAGGGGTTGAATGGGCACACACACCTGAGCAGAAAAGAGGAGGAAACAGAACGTGGAGACACGGTGGGCCCCGGCCCCGCGCAAGCAGGAGGGAAAGGAGCACCTGTCCCGGCGGGGGAGGTGCTGAGTCGCGAGCGGGGCGGGCCCACCTCAGGTGCGGGCGGTGTTAGGGCCGGAGCAGGGTGGCTGCACCTGTCCTGTCCACCCCCCGCGGGGCGCTGCCCGGCGTGTCCTCTTCCCCGCAGCGAAAGCGGCAGGGCGCGCGCTCCTCTGTCTGCAGCATGAGCCGGTGGCTCGGGAGCCTGCTGGGCTCTCAGCCTGTTGCCCGCTTCCAGCGCTGCTGCGGGCTCTTTCCTGCTGCCGGGGAGGAAGGAGCCGGTGAGGCATTATGCAACAGAGACCATCCGCGGCCCTGGCGGCGGGGGGACACTTCAAACGGGGGCAGCAGCCCGCCCGCAGGAGCCGCCAGTAACGGCAGCCTCGGCCAGGCCAATGGCATAAAGCGCGGCCCCCACCCGTCACAGGTAGGTCCACCACACGCCGCCGGGGAGCGGGAAATCGGGTCGCCGAGTCCATCAAGCGGCTTTCAGCATCTTCCCTAGTGACCCAGTACCCCATGGAGAGAAATGGGGTGTGTCTATCGCCCCCAGGTGCCTTTTGGGGGTAAACCGAGGCTTCAGCGGACTTCATCTTTATTTCCTCTTGTGCTTTTTAAGTAGAAGGCTTCCTTCCCCTCCCACCCCAGGGATGCCAGTAATCGTCGAGGAGGTACTATCGCCCGCCCCCACCCCCCTCTAACTGGAGGCTTTTAAATGTTGTGTGTGCCCTTCTGTTAGGCTTCGCTCAGCTTCTTCCCCCTGTTACTCAGCAATCCCAGGTGTGTGTGTGACAGACACAAGGGAGCCCTTTAACAGGCCTTGCACTGTTAAGCGATTTCAAATAAACTGTTCAGAAGCTTCAAGTTTTTGAGTTAGAAACTGTAGTTTAGGCCGCAGTTTCCTGTTGTGACTATGAGCCTGGATGTATTGAAAATGTATGTATAGTATGGTGGCCTGAGGTGAAAGCTTTATTGCACATGGTGGGAAAATCTGGATTTATTTTATTTATTTATTTTAAGATTTCTATCCCGTCCATCCTGCCACAGGCAGCTCTGGGCAGCTTACAACAATGAACATGAATTTTAGTGGGAAGATATAGCGCTTCTGAGTATTGCTTCATTATCTGAGCAATCTTAACCCACCTTGATACCACACAGCACAACTTATTTAAACTGCTACAATCCTGATCTTGCAATCAAATCTCTCTGGCAGCCCTTTTAAGTTCAGGTTTTTTTGTGGGGAGGGTTTAAAATGTATAGGAAACTTTTATTATATATATGAATGAGTTTCCTATTTTCCTTATCCTTCTCTTTTTTGAGTTTACTTTGGAACATGTGTGCGAGTAGTCAGAAAGCTGGAGAATCTAAAGTTTAGTAAAACTTGATTAAAATCAGAAAGTCCTTCACAGAATGATTGCTTAGAACTTGCAGCCTTTCCATAGGCAAACTAATAAAGTGAATTTGGCTATGGCCGTGTGGCTACGCCTTAATAAACTGATTTGATAAAGTGAATGTGACTTTTGCTTGGGCAGGAGGTTCCACACCATTTTATAACATCTGAACTTTGCTTTTAATTGTTTTGTTGGTTTACAATCTCCCAGGGTATACTAGGTGTTTACTTAGTATACCTACGTGTATACCTAGACAAATACTTAGTATTTGTTTCTTGTGATGCCAGAGTGCCTAACCCAACTGTACGTATTAAAATCTTCCAGAATAAATGAAAGCTACTTTCTCAGTCCAAATAAACGTTTCAAAAATGTCTGTCTGTTAGGCTTGTTGATGCTAGGAAATCTGTCAAACTAATACGAATACGAAACTTGTGAAGCTTTATGATCAGATTCAGGTCTAGATTTTCTTTTATATACATATGTAGTGATAGGGCAGAGCTAATGTTATATGCTAAGTGACAAAGACAGTCATGTCTTCTGTACAACTGAAGATAAATGAAACAAGCATTGCTTCTGTGGCTATATCTGTATGTAGAAAGCAAAGGCTGGTATACGGTAGCTGATCTGCTAAAGTGGAAAAGTAGGAAGATGTCCTGGTTTGGGCATGAACATGAACTTCTCCCAAACTCCAGAGATTGTCATCTATGTTATGAACGTAGGATATTGTTAGTTTGCATTTCAGTTAGAAATAAGGGGATTACTAAAGACTCTGTGGACAGTTTAGAGCTGTGAAATTTCAGTTAGTGTATGTGGCTGTTTTTAAATGAGATGCTCACCGTCCACGTGGGGGAGGTCTTGTTTGAATACAGGTGTGTGCTCCCGTGACCACTGCACAACCAGTCCACGCAGAGTGCCCCGACATGGATGGGGTGGGCGGTGCATGGATGGGGCTGTGTGGTAGGACGTTCATTTGAAGTGCGTGGCCACCACACACACGGCATCCCTGCCCCACCCCGTCTCGTTTAAAAACACTTTGATATTCCTTGTTTTCCATAGGGTGGGGAAACTAAAGAGAAGCTAACTGATTATAAATAATATTGTGTGCAGTTCTCGTTGCCCTATCTCAAAAAAGATATAGTTGAAATAGAAAAGGTACAGAGAAGGGAGTGGTTGGCTGGGAGCCCCTTCCTTGGGGTATCCTGGGTGGCTACTGTGAGAAGGGTGTTCTCAGTGGCCACACCGTGGTTGTGGAACTCCCTCCCAACGGAGGTCTACCTCTCCCCAGACCACCTCTCTTTTTGAAGACCATGTAAGACCTGGCTGTTCTGCCAGGCTTTTAGTGAGGCTGATGGGGGTGGGGGTGCTTTGTGGTGGATTTCATGGCTATGTTTTTAGTTGTAGTATATTGTTTTTAAGATGATGTGAGCTGCCCTGAGCTGCTGTGGCGGGGGGGGGGGG
>QEPC01014158.1:1774558-1788003 GCA_003113815.1 Sphenodon punctatus | reverse complement strand
GCCTTGCTCACCGTGTACACCTGGTGGTGGGTGTGGCCACACCTGCCATGGTCTGATTGGCTCTGTGGAGTATTTAGGACTGCTGAGGGTGGTGGTAGCTGTGGAGCTTTGAGTCACTTCCCCTTAGACTTGTGCTTGGTCCACTCACCTTGTTCTGTCTCTAGATGAACCTTGTTTGCCCTTTGTCTTTGTTGGGAGTAGTGTTTGGTGGTGAGTTCTGTGTACAGTTTCCCCCTCACACCCTGCCTTGTCTTCATGTTAGTCTGTCTCCCTGTTGTTCCCTCAATGTCCTACTGTACGTAATCCCTATTGTTTGCTGTATTCGTCTCCCTGTTCCTTCCTAGTTTCTGTGTAGCCTGGTGTCTCTGCGTTCTAGTTTTCTTTATTCTTGTCCCTCGCTCTCAGGGTTTCCTTTGCCTTGGCCCCCTCCTAGCTCCCAGGGCTCTTTTGCCTTGGCCCCTGCCTTGCTCCCAGGGCTCCCCCGTCTTGGCCCTCTCCTTGCTTCCAGGGTTCCCTTGTTCCTCCTAGCTCCTAGGGCTCCTTTGCCTTGGCCCTTCCTTGCTCCCAGGGTTCCCTCGTTCCTTTCCTTGCTCCCAGGGCTCCCTCGCCTTGGTCCCTCCTCGCCTTCAGGGTTCCCTTGCCCCCCCCTCTTGCCCCTAGGGTTTCCCGCTCCCTAGTCTTGTCCCCTAGTCTCGGTTCCTCGCTCCCTAGTTTTGGCCCCTTGCTCCCTAATCTCGGTTTCCTGCTTCCTAGTCTTGTCCCCTCGCTCCCTTTCCCCTGGTTCCTTACCCCTGACCCCTTGCTCCCCTGCCTTTGGTTCCTTGTTTTATACCCCATATCCCTTGTTCCCCTGCCTCCTTGTTCCTTACCCCTGATACCTCGCTGCCCTGCCTCTAGTGCCTTGATCCCTTGCTTCTGGATTTCCTGTCCCTTGACCTCAATGATGAGCCATAGGCATTCTTAGACCAGCAGTGCTGGGATCCATGCTGAACACCCTATCTCCTTGGTATCGGAGAGCAGCTGAGAGGTTTCCCCGTGTGTACTAAGGGACATCCCAGATTCCCTACACTCCGTTCCCCCCTCCTGTCTACCCACTTCCCCATCCCTTTCCCCTGGAGCCTGACAGTAAGCTCCACCCAACAATCCCTTCCCCCTATTCTTGCCCCTTACCCTTGCTATTTTCTGGCGAACCTCAGTATGGCTCTCCCACCTCATGATGCCCACTACCACCACTGGTGATCCTCCACGGAAGGCCTCAGTCAGCCAGGTACCATCTGTCCTGATGTGGATGGACTTTCACAAGATAGCAGAAGTATTGACTGGGTACCCGGCAGAAGTGGAACTGACCCTGGCCATGTGGACCAATTATGCTCATGTTCGTGAGTATGTGGACCAGGAAAATGCCTTCCTAACCCATCCCGTTAGTGAGGATTCTGCCGCTGTGCCTTTACCCCCGTGCTCGCGGGCGCCATCTGCTCAGACAGTTTTCCCCTAGACCAACTCAGCGCTGGTGATGAAATCCCGGGAACTTTTCCCTACAGCACCGAGTCTACCACCTACAGCTGTTCCTGTGGCAGGTGTGCCCATGACGCCTACCCCATCACCCAGACAAACGGCAATGTTACCTGGGCCCCGGCCAGCTGGACCAGCAATCCTTCTGGCAGGATGGCTAGCATCCCAGGGCTCCCCAGCATCTTCACCGATATTTGAAGTGGTGCGAGTCCTAGTCTGTTGCCCCAGGACCCGGGTCCCAGGAGGGCCGGGCTGGTGCTCCCTACCTGCCCCAATGAGCACACCAGGGTGCAGTAGAGACTCACGATCCCTAGAGTTTAAGGTACACCGTATACTTGAGAGGGGCACAGTACCACAGCCCGGGACCCTCAAATCCGCAAGCCCCAGGAGTGTCCTCTTGACAGGCACCTCGGAGGCCCAGGTAGATGTACCCGCCCCACCTTCTTCAGGTTTGGACCTGGTCGGGCAAGACAGACCATCGACACGGTCGTCACCCATAGGCATTAGTGGAATATCGGCCTCGTTGACACCTCTACAGGCTACTGGTACCCCAGGGGAAGAGTCCAACGATCCCCACCCGGCACCACAGTTCCCACTGCTGGAGTTGCCGGGGGATAAGTCAAGCACTCCCACTACTGATCGCCCTATCATGCCAGTGGGATTCTCCCCACCACCCCTCCTGGACCTGCCTGGGTCCCCAGAAAAGGGATGCCCTAGGGGTTTGTGCCCTGCCCCATCTTTCTCAGCAGGATCACCCAGGACTATGGGAGAAACACCGAGGTTGGACTTAATCATTGAGGGTTCACCGGACCTGACTTCTCCTTCCCTGACAGGGCAGGCCTGCTCTAGCAAGGCCACCTTGCCACTTGATGGGACTTCTGGACTTGGCATTACCTTCATTGTACCACCCCTGCAAGAATGTGCAGCCACTGAAGAGCAGCCGACCCTAAAGCAGGTACTATATCCTACCAATGACGTTGCAACACTTGCTATCGACACCCTGCCTAGCCGTGCTACAAAGATGTCCACAGGTGAGGAACCCTGCAGGCCGGCAATCCCTTCCTCCTCTAGTATGAAGGTTATTAGGACCTCCACCAGGACACGCTCCAATAGTTGCACCCTTTGTTTACCTCATCGGACCTGGTAGCTTTTCCTCTGTCACCCAGGGGGAGGCCCCCAATGAGGTCTTCAGAGATGTCTGGTGCGCCTACCATGCTTTAGCCCCGGAAAGGGGAACCACCACTAGCATCCAGCATCCCTCAACAAGAGGCTACCACCACGAATCCCCGTGATTACCCTCATGGACCCCATGTTGCCCGTGGAACCCCTCCCTCCTTATTGGGACCCCCTCCACTGGCCCGACCTACACCAGGACTTCTGTCTCCCCTCCTCTGGCCTAGTAATGCGTTACCCCCCTTCCATCTATGGGGACTGCTGGCAAACATTGCAAGATGCGGCCTTCCAGCATATTACCACCCTCTTGGCTGTGTGTCCCCGTTTTGACCTCATCTAGGACTCTATCCCCTCCCTACCATCCTTGGTTCTGGACTCCTTCCCTTTTATTCCCCCCTTGTCCCTTCCCCGGGGTGGTCTGCGTTTACCTAAAAAAGGCAATGGGGATGGGGGTTTTTCCATACCCCCTCCTGTGATTTCTACCCCCTTTCCTCTGTCGTTTCAGGATGGGATGGTGGTGGTGGTGGGGGGTACTGTCACAGCCAGGCCTTGAACCCGTGGCCTTGGGGCTTCTGTGAGGTGCTCTCTGCAGCCTGCGCTATTGGCAATATGCTGCAGGGGGCGTTTCTCTCCCTGTTTGTGGCATATTTTCTCTCTCTCTAGCCTTGCTTACCATGTACACCTGTGCACCTTGTTTGCCCTTTGTCTTTGTTGGGAGTAGTGTTTGGTGGTGGTGAGTTCTGTGTACAGTTTCCCCCTCACACCCTGCCTTGTCTTCATGTTAGTCTGTCTCCCTGTTGTTCCCTCAGTGTCCTACTGTAAGTAATCCCTATTGTTTGCTGTATTCGTCTCCCTGTTCCTTCCTAGTTTCTGTGTAGCCTGGTGTCTCTGCGTTCTAGTTTTCTTTATTCTTGTCCCTCACTCTCAGGGTTTCCTTTGCCTTGGCCCCCTCCTAGCTTCCAGGGCTCCTTTGCCTTGGCTCCCTCGCCTTGCTCCCAGGGCTCCCTCGCCTTGGCCCCCTCCTCGCGCTCAGGGTTCCCTTGTTCCTCCTAGCTCCTAGGGCTCCTTTGCTTTGGCCCTTCCTTGCTCCCAGGGTTCCCTCGTTCCTTTCCTTGCTCCCAGGGCTCCCTTGCCTTGGTCCCTCCTTGCCTTCAGGGTTCCCTTGCCCCCCCCCTCTTGCCCCTAGGGTTTCCCGCTCCCTAGTCTTGTCCCCTAGTCTCGGTTCCTCGCTCCCTAGTCTTGGCCCCTTGCTCCCAAGTCTTGGTTTCTCGCTCCCTAGTCTTGGCCCCTCGCTCCCTTTCCCCTGGTTCCTTACCCCTGACCCCTTGCTCCCCTGCCTTTGGTTCCTTGTTTTATACCCCATATCCCTTGTTCCCCTGCCTCCTTGTTCCTTACCCCTGATACCTCGCTCCCCTGCCTCTAGTGCCTTGATCCCTCGCTTCTGGATTCCCTGTCCCTTGACCTCAATGATGAGCCGTAGGCGTTCTTAGACCAGCAGTGCTGGGATCCATGCTGAACACCCTATCTCCTTGGTATCGGAGAGCGGCTGAGAGGTTTCCCCGTGTGTACTAAGGGACATCCCAGATTCCCTACACTCCGTTCCCCCCCTCCTATCTACCCATTTCCCCTCCCCTTTCCCTGGCTCCGCCCCTGGAGCCTGACAGTTATTAGCCAGGTAGGTTTGGAGACTGTAACCTCTTACTGTCAGGAGCTGGGAGTGAATAGCAGGGAATTCCTTCATTCATATTTCTATGCCTCCCTTCCCCTCGAGGCTCAGGGCAGAATGGGTTGCCCCATAGTGACCTGTTGGGTACTTCTTCAGGTAACCAAGATTGGCCATTGTCAGAGACAGGCGCTGGGCTCGATCGGCCATTGGTCTGACGCAGTATGGCACTTCTTATGATTAATTGCATTGTAAAATTCTTCAGAAAGGTAATTGAGACGTAGGGGATACTGCGTGGGGTGAAAAGGTGATATCTGAATATCTGGCCCCATTTCTCAAGATTGTGTAACAAAAAAACAAGAAGGCATGTTAGATGAATTAAGAGTTGGGAAGGAAAGTAAAGAACTGTGGAGTAGGGATAGATGATGGAAGATGGATAGACAATGGAGAATTTCAAGTAAAAAGCAGAGCAGTTATCTTAAAGTGAAATGTACAACAATAATTAAGACTACTAAGAGAATACTAGAAATTTTTTCTTCTCTCTTAGTAATTTCTCTGAGGATTATATTATTCCTGTATCAACTCAATGTTTTATTGTGAGCAAAGCATCAACATTCCTGATACTGCTAAAGCCATTTTATGCTGAAACCAGCAAAAACTGCACGTTTTTCTATGTTCATTTTTAGCAGTTTTCAACTTGTATGTAGATGTCCCAAATTTAAAAAACAAAGGTCTTGTAAAATTAATACTGCAATGGGATTTTTTTCAAGTGCTTTTGTGTATCTAAGTGAATTCCTAGTTTAGTGTGTTTTGCACTACATATATCTCTCCCTGCTACTATGTAAATGCCAGGAAGCAGGACATTGCCTATATAAATAAACTGCACTGGGAAATGGGTGAAGTCAACATGCCTTGAGTAACCACTTCTGATGGTGGTCTGCTGTTTATTGGATAAATACTTATTTTAATTATCTTTGTGATGGTGTTAAATCAGTTATTGGTTAAAACCTGAAATCAGAAGCCCTAGTTATAAATAAACAAACAAATAAATAAATTTTCTTTCTCTTCAAGATGCCTGGGTATGTAGGGTTATGAGCATCCGGTTTCCTGAGGAGACTGCCAACTTTGGTTGACATACTATTATTATTACACTTTTGAACATCTCTCCTGATCATTTTGCTACCTTGGTCCAGCTGATTGTGTTTCTTTGCCTTTTTTTTTTATTTGTCCAGGTGAAGTGAGGGCATTATTGTCTCCATAAGCTAAGCTTGCCTTGCACCAATTCAGTTACTTTTCAAAACTATCTTAAACGGTCTTGATCGCATTATTAATTCCATAGTCAAAAAACCTCCCGTTTACAAGAAGAGTTAAGACTCTTGCAAATTCAATCGTACACTAAAAAGCATGGAAATTGCAAGTTAAGGCTCCATGTTAGCTCTAAAGACATTGTACAGTCTCGCATATTGTGCTCACTTACAATTTAGGCTCCATGTACCCACACTTTGTCTTGGTCTTTCAGCCCCAATCCTCTACCTCTTTGCAGGTTGGGAGCAACACTGAAGCTGGGGACAGGAGGGTGTGAGCTGGCCCCTCACCCCCTCACTTTCTTCTTTAAGAATGAACTTAGGAGTTCTGGCTCCCACCCCTTCTCCCCCCTCCAAATCTGCTTGGTCCTAGCCCTGTAACAGAAAACTCAGACCTCCTGACTTCCAGCCTCTCCACCCCACTCTAACCCAGTAGGCTGCACTGCCTTCACAGGCAACTCAATAGTCCTCATTCCAAGCCTGTTAGCCTCTCCCCTGCTCTCAACCTTGTAACAGACAACCCAGGAGTCCTGGGCCCAAGTCACCCGTCTAGCCCCCATTCCCTTCACAGAGAACTCCAAAGGGTCTTGGAGAAATACAATGTTTGTCTGTCTGTGTCCTATGGAACAGAAGTGTGTGTATGGAATGACCCCCCCAAACCCCCCCCCCCAAAACATAGAAGAGGAAATGGAATAACAGAGAGGGAGGCTATTGGGAGTCAAAGGATACGGAGTCCGCTATGATAAGTAGGTAACTGATAGAACTGCTTCCTTAAATATCCCATCCGTCTTCCAAATCAGTTATTTCACTCAGAACCTTATTATTGTAACTATTTATAATTCCTCCTGTCATTCCACCCACTTAATCCTGCACACTCTATCTTTCCCTGTCATTTCAACCATTCCACTTGCTGCGTCTGGTGCCTTCCTCATATTTTCACACCCTCTTGCCTTCCCTATGTACTCCAAAAGTGCAACTGTGTTGTATAATTTCACAATCACTTAATTGGATGTTGGAATAGGTTAATTAGTAAATTTATTTAGGCAGCTTGCACCATAGCCACTACACACTTGAAAAGTACATAGTACATAGTTAAACATAAACAAAACATTTAAAATAAAGCACTTGGTCACTGGGGCTAAAATACAACCATGAGAGCCTTAACCCCTAGACTGTGGCAACCAGAAAATTTCATCCAAAAACTGGCACTTAATTCCCGCTTAATCCCTAAGGAAAATAAAGTTTCATAATATGCCTTGTTGTTGTTGGGGCTAGGACTAACAAAACCTGACCCTTAGGAGCCAAGTCACAATATAAAACACAAAATTCAGGAGAACAAAGGCCTTGCCCTTCTTGGGGCTTATGCTGGCAACACTTGACCCCTACAGTACTCAAAACAAAATATATAAGTGCCTGGCCCTTCTCGGGGCTTGAGCGGGCAACACTTAAATCACAAACATGAGTCCTATTGTAATGCCTTGCCCATCTCTGGGATTATGTTGACAACACTTGACCCCTGCAACACTAAAAGCAAAATATGTAAGTGCTTAGCCCTTCAAGGGGGTAGAGCGGAGAACACCTAACCCCATGAGTGTAAATCTCAAGTGTAAGACTCAAAGTCCTATTGAAATGCCCAGCACTCAGAACAAAATACATAAGTGCCTAGTACTTCCTGGGGCTGATGTTGGCGACGCTTGCCCCCTACACTGCGGGCAATCAAAAGACTTCGACTGACAATGGCGCTGGTTGGCATAGAATTTCATAATGAGCATCAACCCTGTTGGGGCTTGTTGAGCAAAACTTATGCAACACCATAAAAGGATGTTAATCATACATAGAGGGTACCAAGGTTTACTCAAGAGCCAAGAGGGGGTATAATTTCCTTTATTATTGCTGCTTAATGGGAATAAGCAGCTAGCTTAATAATAACCTCCCTATCCTGCTGCTGACATAACCAGATTAACTTCTCCCTTCTAGAGAGAAAAGGAGTCCTGGACAAGAAATGTTTTCCTGATATCAAGGAAATATAGGCATTCGAGGACATAGTGCTCAGAGTTCTCAATCGAATTTAATCCATGAGGACAAATCCTTTTGCTTTTAATGATGCCCAAACAACGTCCTACAATGACTGCCATTAGCATCTGGCCCAGGCACAGTCTAGTGAGATGTATATGGCAGCGAGGCTTTAAGTCAAGCCGAAGATATCTTGCAATCCCAAATTCAGGCATCCAGTGAACATAAAGGGCCTTTGACTTAAATGCTGCCATCTGCTCCTTCCACCCAAAATTAACAGATGTTGGAATGACAATAGTATTTTTTTAGAAATTGGTACTGCTGTTCCCTCCATGCCTTCCAACGGCCATTCCATTTTATTAATTTCAGCGCATACCCAACTTAGTTTTAATTAAACATTTGTATATGACTCTACCCAGCTTCACTGTGCTCTGGGAGGGCAGTGGAAATTAGTGGGTAAGAGGAATGGTTGTGAGCCATTAGTCAGCTGTCCCATTTTCCCCAACCAAAATGAAAGGATAGAGGGAAAGGAGGCAGTGAAGGGCCAGCTCAAGCCCTCCTTTCCCCAGCTTCAGTGTTGCCCCCAACCTGCAAAGAGGAAGAGGATTTGGGCTGAAAGATGAAGGCAAAGTGCGGTTGCTTGGAGCCCAAGTTGTAAGTGAGCACAGTATGCGAGACTACAATGTCTTTACTGCTAACTTGCAATTTCCATGCTTTTTAGTGCATGATTGAATTTGCAAGAGCCTTAACTCTTCTTGTAAACCGGAGGTTTTTCCATTATGGAATATCCAAGCTTTTTTGTTAAATACAATGCAATGGAGAAAACTTGTCTTGCTGTCGCAGTAGAATGATGGGCATTCCCAGCATATCCCAGCATAACCACTATGGGAGTATGGTTTAGGGGAGGCCAGGGTGGAAGAGCTGCTCCTCTCAGTTGAGAAGGTTTTTACTTCCTTCAAACAGCAAGCACTGGAAAGCATTTTTGTTTGGGCAGGCATTTAGTGGGTAATGGATGGGTTAGGGGTGTATATATTTTAAAATTGTATTTTTTCCTTTTAATGTCTTATGCATTCATTTGTTTTTATATTACTGTAACCCACCCTAAGCTTACTTTTTGTGCAATGGACAGGATATAAATTTAAATACAATGAACAAATAAACCAGGCTATCTGGGTGCACTGATTTGCAGTGATCCTGATTCTAGGAGGAACCCCAGCAAGATATTTGGGAACACCCACCTGCAGTTTTGCACAAAGCCTTGCAATCCCTCAGGACACTCCTGCCCTTTGCTACACTCATATCAGCTTCTCCTTCCTGCAGAGCCCAAAAGAACACACCCCAGACCTCTCAAGCATGTCTCTTTTAGCTTGACAAGTGAATTTGAGCACTAATGGTCATGGGGGAGAAAAGATGACCCCTCTTCCCCAGCAGACACAGTAGCACAACAGCCCTGTGCCACCTGCTCTAAAACAATGACTAAAATAATCTTCGCTTCAAAGACATCTTCTCTAGTTAACAAGTGGGTCAATTAACCTCAATTATGTCAGCATGTCATGGCAGCAGACACTGTACCTGAAGCTGTCATTCGTCCCTAGAACCATCATCAGGGTTGGGGGCAGCCATTTCACTGCATCTGGAAGCCCTAGAACCATTCCAGGCCCTAGAACCATCATTAAAGTACTAGAGGCATCATTCAGCTCCCATGGGTTGTCATTTCACTGCATCCAGAAGCAGTCATTCCAGTCCCTAGAACCATCATTAAAGTACTCAGGACATCATTCAACTCCCAAGGGCTGTCATTCTACTGTACCTGCAGCTGTCGTTCCAGTCCCAAGAACCATCATCAAAGTATGAGGAATGTCATTCAACTTCCATGGGCTGTCATTCCACTGCACCTGAAGCTGTCATTCCAGTCCCTAGAACCATCATCAAAGTTCTGGGGCCATCGTTCCACTCACAGGGGCCTGTCATTCCACTGCATCCGGAAGCATCGTTCCAGTCCCTAGAACCACCGACAGACTATACACACACTGACTAGGGTTGCCACCTATGCCAATTTTTAAGGAACACTTATGAAAAATACATGTTGCACGCCCTGCAACATGTATTTTTCATAAGTATTCCTTAAAAATTGGCATGGGTGGCAAACCTAACACACATTCACACAGCACATAACACTATGCACACAGACTATACACAGACCCATATGCACACAGATTATACACAGATCGTCACACACACAGGCTTTTGAAAAAAACCAGGCTTCCAAGAGCATTTTAAAAATGGTGATATCTCAGTTGTTCAGCTGAATTGACTGATATTTTCATAGGATGAACTCAGTTGTTGTTCAGCTGAATTGACTGATATTTTCGTAGGATGAACCATGTACCCCAGTGATCCACCACTACAAATATCACCATCCTAATGTTAATCATGCCAATTTTATAGTAAATAGAATGTTGGGGCTTTATAATGAGGGTGCAATGCACCTTAAATATTAGAGCGCTCCCACGCTCTAATAATATCCTGTCTCCATTTTACATCTGTGGTCAAAACAGTTGCATCTACATTCTAGGCAGAGGTTCTTGATAGCTCATTCTCTTTTCCATATTGCTGTATGGGAGGGGTGTATATAGGTATGGTCACAGTATAGAAAACATATTGTCAAATGTATATAATTTGTCTCCTCCCCTTGTTCGCTGGCTCAGGGCAGCTAACAACATCATAAAAATACATATAAAGTACAAATAATAAAACCACATATAAAATACCCATTTAACCTCCCCCAAAACCCTAGCCCAGACTGTTGAATGCCTGGCTAAATCAATAGGTCATATGCTGCCTTCACAAGATACTCAGGTTAGGACTTGGAACCTCAAAAACAGGACTGGGGAACCTCTAGCCCAGAGGACAAATGCATCCCATGGCTAGCTTTTATTTGGCCCCTTTCCTGTCCCCGGATCCAGTTCTGTCCCCAAGCACTGAAAGACTGACCTCGGGGTAAGGGAGCAGAGATGAGGACAAGTACACAAGTAAAGGGAACAGACCCATGGCACAGATCCATGGACTGGACCCCCCCCCCCTCTTATGCACTCTTGCCCTCAACTTATATGTGGTGCTCAGAGCTTGTACTGATTTTCAGAGTGGCCCCTGAGAAGGCAAGTGTTTCCCACCCCTGCTTCAAGTGAAGACAGTTCCAAAGCTGGGCAACAGCCGCCAAAAACACCCCCTCTGCTTGTTGTATGGACGTGGAGAAATGATAGAATTTTCAAGAGAGCACTCTTGACTGATTTTAGAGTCTACAAGGAGGCATAACGCAGGAGGTGATGGCTTAGATATGTAGGGCCTGGACTAATTAGGACTTAATAGGTCAAAAACAGTCCCTTGAATTATGCCCAGAACACTATTGTCAGCCAGTGTAGAATCTGGAGCACCGGTGTAATGTGTTTCTAGTGACTTGCACTCAAATGGCCTTCAAGGGAAACCCTACTCAGGGCGCATTGCAGTAATGTAGGCATTTATGACTATGGCCAGGCCTGTATCTGAAAAAACAGGGACACACTATTCTCACCAGATGGAGTTGGTGAAAGGCACTCCTGGTTACTTTGGGTGTGGTGTTACATCTTTCTTCCCATTAGATTTTGTTACTGTCAGCAGTTTCTGACAGATGGGTCCTGTTCCAAATGCAGCGCAGGATCCAGGAGCATCCCAAAGCTGTGAATCTGAGTAACATGGGGAAGACTACCCCATTAATGATGTACCTGCACCCCCAGTTACAGGGCTGACTATCACTTAAGTCTTGTCTTCATTGGCTTGCCCACATCCACTTGCCCATGGCAGCCAAGCACTGAGGCAGCAGGACCTGGGCCAGATGAAAAAGATAAGTGTATGTAGGTGTTGTCAGCATATTGATGGCAGCACACCTCAAGTCTACACACAATCTTGCCCTAGTGGCTTTGGATACTTGCTGAACAGGAGGGGGAGACAAGCTAATCGCCCATCAACACCTGCTGGAACATCCCCAGCAAGAATGAACAGAACCACTTTAGCAGTCTTGTGGCCCTCCAGTTGGGTCAACATCTTATGATAAACCGTATTGAAGGCCACCAAAAGGCCTAACCAGATCAACAGCTAGAATTTCCTCTGTCAATCTCTAGGAGTAGATCGTCGATCAAAGCCACAATTGCTGAATTGGTACCGTATGCAGGATGAAAGCTAGACTGACACGGGCCCAGGAATCCAACAGCATCGAGCTGGATAGCATTGGTAGCATCAAAGCTGAAGCTATGAGGCAACCAGCTATTCAATAACCTTCCCTAAAAAACGGACATTAGAAAGGGGGTAACAGTTGGCCAGGGAGCTGGCATCAAGCAATGCTTGTTTGAACAGGGGCATGGACAATTGCCATTCTTAGGATGTCCAGCATCCTGCTCTCCTGTACGGCGGCATTGGCAACCCCAACCAGCAGAAGCTACAGTCTTTCACCGACCAGGATGGGTATGGATTCAGTTTACAGTTGGTCGCCTGTACTGCCCCAAGCACATTCTCCACATTGATGGGTAACACCAGTTGAAACTGATCCAAATAAACCAGACAAAACTGAGTCTCTGCAGCCCCAAATTCCGACTCTGCCATCAAACTAGTGACCCCCAAGTTGTGCTGAATATGAATGATTTTGTCTTTAAAGTGAATGGCAAAGTCTTCACAATGGACAGTATATGGCAGCCTCCAGATGAAGGCAGCCTGGATTCAGCAGGCTGTTCATGGCCTGGAGCAGCTCTGCTGGGTGAGACTTTGCAGATGCTATTGTAGCAGAGAGGAGAGGAGATATGCTACTGGTGAGCTTTAATTATTAGAGTGCAGGAGTGCTCTAATAGTTAAGGTGTGTTACACCCTCCATTATAAAGTCCCAACATTCTATTTGCTATAAAATTGGCATGATTAAAGATACGATCATGGAATTTGTGGTGAAGGATCACTGGAGTAAGTGGTTCATTCTATCCAAAGTTCAGCCAAATCGTTTGAATAACAGCTGAGATATCACAGTTTGAAAACTGTACTTTGAAAACCTGTTCTTTAAAAAGTTAGACCATCTCAATCTCGGCAGGGTAAAGGGGTTTTGTGTTGGTTGGGAGGAGGTGTAAGCCTTTTAAAAAATTCAAGGAGGCTGCCGGGGGGTGCCTTCTGGTTTACTTTTTGTAAATCTGGTTAGTAGTTTTTAAGTTATGACAACTTGAAAATTCAATGTTAGCCTATGGAGAGCATACGGAGTGTAGAGTGCCTGAGAATGTTCTATGTGTAATGCAGAGACTGTTCAAAAGCAAACAGTCTTGAATACTGGGGACTCCAACTCCCAACAGGCACTGCTTGTCAGAGCCTATCAGTGCTGGGGAAAGTGGGAACTGCACCTCCCAGGGAACAGTGTGAGTTAGGGATGGGCGAACACGGTTCGGTAGTTTGGAGTTCGGCCTGAACTCGGCCTGTTTGGACGACCGAACTCGAACGTGAACAAACCGAACACCGAACGGCGAAATGGCCAAACAGTTTGGTCAGTTTGGATCTCGTTCGGGTAGTTCAGTTGGCAAAAAAAGGTTCACTGGAAGGTCAAACATGACAGGGAGGTGTCAGTCACTGAGGAGCAGACTTCCAGGCACCAGGGGTGGAGAGACTTGCAAGAAACGAAACTAATTATCTGCCTCCCCCCTTCCCAACACCTTCTGAGCTAGTCACTGTTCCTGAACAGCAGGCGTTGAGTAGGATTTTTAGATTGCTTTAAGTTT
>QEPC01014158.1:1749941-1769474 GCA_003113815.1 Sphenodon punctatus | reverse complement strand
GGGCTGGAGTATGGAGGGCAATAAGTGCAGAGAGGCGGGGGGAGCGAGGTTGTGAAGAGTTGTGAATTAATAACATGGAATGGCCATTGCAAGGAATGGAGGCAACAGCCGTGCCAATTTCTAAATAACTACTGTCATTCCAACATCCAATTAAGTAATTCTGAAATTACACAACATAGTTGCATCTTTGGGAGTAGATAGGGAAGGCAAGAGGGTGTGAAATGATGAGGAAGGCACCGGATCCTGTAAGTGGAATGGTTGGAATGACAGGGAAAAATACAACAAATGTGCAGGATTAAGTAAGTGGGTGGAATGAGAGGAGGAATTAGAAATAGTTAAAATAATAAGGTTCTGCATGAATAACTGATTCAGAAGAGTGATGGGATATCTGAAGGAGTCCTATCGTTTTACCTACTCACCATAGCGGACTCCATATCCTTTGACTCCCAGTAGCCTCCATCTCTGTTGTTCCATTTCCTCTCCTGTGGGTTTTTTTTTCTTTGTCATTCCACACACACACACACACACACACTTCTTTTCCATATGACACATACAGATAAACGTATTTCCCAGGATTTTTGAGTTCTCTGTGAAGGGAGTGGGGGTTAGAGGAGCGACTTGGACCCAGAACTCCTGGTTTGTCTGTTACAAGGTTGAGAGCAGGGGAGAGAGAACAGGCTCGGAACAAAGTCTATTGAGTTGCCTGTGGAGGGAGTGCAGCCTACTGGATTAGAGTGGGGTGGAGAGGTTGGAAGTCAGGAGGCCTGAGCTTTCTGTTACAGGGCTGAGACCAAGTAGATTAGAGTGGGAGAAGGGGTGGGAGCTAGAACTCCTAAGTTCTCTGTTTCCTCTTTAAGAAAGAGAGGGGGTGAGGGGAAGCTCATGCCCTCCTGTCCCCAGCTTCAGTGTTGCCCCCAACATGCGAAGAGGAAGAGGATTGGGGCTGGAATATGAAGGTAAAGTGTGGATGCATGGAGCCTAAGTTGTAAGTGAGCACAATATGTGAGACTATACAATGTCTTTACTGCTAACCTGGCATGGAAGTTAAGGCAAGAGCCTTAACTTGCCATTTCCATTCTTTTTAGTGCATGATTGAATTTGCAAGAGCCTTAACTCGTCCTGTAAACCAGAAGTTTTTTCATTATGGAATGTTAGAGATATGCAATTAGAACACCAAATAACTTTGGGTCTATTGGCTTATTAGGCCAAAATATGAGCATATCAATGAGGAGAAAAAAAGTCTAACAAAAGCTTTCTTTTTTGGAAGTAGGCACACAGTATGCCCCCCTACATAGGTGTTTCTACTTCAGAGATGCATGATCAAACTCGCTCATCTAACAGATACAATTCTTTAAACTGTCTTGAATTACATACTCCAATCAGACTCTGACAACTTCTCTGAAGTTAGGGGGGAAAGATTGGATGTCTCTGCATTTTTCTCTTCTGTTGTAAAGTAGATAATTAACAATAAGTGCATTTGTCCCATTCTTAATACTTTTGACACATTCCAATAACATTTTGGGAGGATACTGTTCTAATCTTCCTCGGCTGCATTCACACATGCTTCTATTTATAAAAAGTAGCTTGCTGGCCTATATCTACAGCATTGCTTGGCATAATAAATTTTTTTCTCTGCAAGCTAAAATAGTAGGCATCTACCCTCTTGTTATCTTTCCATGATTCTTTTTAGGTGTGAGAATAGGTTTGCAGCTTACTGTTGTCAGCTGTCTCATTTGACACCAACTTGAAATCAAATGGATGGTGAATTTACAGTATCATCATAAGTTTTATTAAGCTCAAGCTTTCGCCATGGCCAACAAATAAAATGACATCGTTAACGTAATATCAAAAAAAGTCAGAAAAATACATCTCCCACATTTCAATGGGAATATCAACTGACACATCCCCCTATACCTTCAAGTGTATATAACCATTTTGAGTTTGTTGAGTTTATGTTCTTACTTATCTACAAACGTATATTCACGTTAACCTATGTCAGACCACAAATATTAACAAATACAACAAATAGTAAAATATAATTTAAAATATAATTTGCTTGCAATCTCCAGTTTTACATTATAATTGCATGGACCTACAGTCTCATTTGTGGCTTATTCTTCTCGGGGATTATGACACCAGCACTCAACCCCCAACAATAAGCTCTATTGGTGTTTGTAAATACATAATATATCATGTACCCCATTTAGAGTGATTGGTTGCTTATATTTGTTTACAGGCCTGGGGTCCCATTCAATGGCCCTAGTTCTTTATATTCTATATCGGCTTGCCCTTCACAGGGATCATAGAGCCAGCATTTGTCCCCTGGCACAACAACCCGACTTACGTTGGGCACACCCTTGATAATTACAGTACCAGTACATATCCCCTATCTGGTCATCCACAGAGTTTATCAACCCAGGTCGCATACCTATCTCTAGATGGACAAATACATTATTGACTAGTAACATTTTGACACAGCCTTATTCCTAAATCAGTCTCTTACCCCTTCCTTACCCATTCGAGGGAAGGATATCCCCTCCATTTTCCAGTAATAGCCATCTAACAGAACTCCCTTCCTGGATCATGGTACATACCATTTAATCCTCTTTAATGCTTTTAATCAATCTCCGTTCATATTAGTAAGGGTAAATTCCTCCTAGTTCTTTCACAACTCCTTTATTCTAATTTTTGCAGCAAGATACACAAAAGTAGCTGTAGCAATCAGATCCTCTACCTTAACCAAGCTCAGCATGTATTTTATCTTGTGCTCCATAGAGGTGGGACCCCGGGCCCATTACCGGCTACCGGATTTACCGGTTACCGGTTCTCAAAGAACCGGATTCCCGGTTTAAATCTGGTATACCANAAAAAAAAACCCATATAAAAACAAAAAAAACAAATAAAAAACAAAAGAAAACCATATAAAACCCAATAAAAACCATATAAAAAACAAAAAAACACCCATAACATTTCCCGAACGGCCGAACCGAACAGCCTAACCGAACGGCCTGTTCGGATGACCGAACCGAACAGTCGAACCTGAACTCGGCGAACTAACCAAACGGCCAAACCCGAACCGCGATCCGTTCTCTCATCCGTAGTGTGAGTGACTGGTCAGCCATGTTTAGAGCTTGATTTGGTGAGGAGAGCAAGGCCTGTGGCAGGGAGAAATCTGAAGGTCATTCTGATCTGATCCAACACAGCAGACGCCTCAGCTTGGGGGGCAGGGACGCTGAGATGGCTAAACAATAGAGCCAGGTAATCCCGCAGTGTTTGGGGTGGCGGATCTTGCCCCCAAACCCAGCATTTCAGTGACAGCCCTTCCCCCTCCAAAAATGTGGGGTGTCTGGGCTGCAGCTCCAATGGGGAACCCCACTGCAGGAGCATGGCTGGGGCTGGAATCTGCTGGGATGGTCCCAGGTGCAGGAAGAGGACAGAGGCTTATCCCCGAGGCTACAGGTGGGATGGAATTGATTTTCTTTGTTCTTCTCCCTCCAACTTTCCCAACCCTGGGAAACATGGCTGCTCGGATTCAGACCGACTTTGACGCTGGATTAATGGCAGTAGGGGAAGAGCGCGGGGGGACGGAGGCTCCATCTGGTCTAACGTTGTGGGGAGAGTTTCAGGAAGTGACGCTGGCTGATGCGGTGGATGTCCTGGGGTCTGTGAGGGCCATGTGTTGTGAACTTGATCCGTGCCCGTCCTGGTTAGTAAAACCTTCCAGGGAGATGTTGGGGACGGTGCTGGCGAGGGTAGTGAATGTGTCCTTGCAGCAGGGGAGGTTGCCGCCTTGCCTCAAGGAGGCTGTGGTGTGCCCCCTGCTGAAAAAACCATTTTTGGACGTGGGTGCGCTCGCCAGTTACCTACCTGTCTCTAACCTTCCCTTTTTAGGAAAGGTTATTGAGCGGGCGGTGGCACTCCAGCTCCAGGTGCATCTGGATAGCATTGGTCTCCTAGACCGTTTTCAATCTGGGTTCCGCCCCGGCTATGGCACCGAGACGGCATTGGTGGCTTTAGTAGACGACCTCCGCCGGGAGATGGATGCAGGATGTTCTACATTTCTTACCCTGCTAGATCTCTCGGCTGCTTTTGATACTGTGGACCATGGGCTGCTGCTGAGGCGACTGCGTGANGTGCTCCATATCCCAATGCTCTTTCCCCTGCAGCAGTGGCATAATCCAAACCTCCCTTAGATTTTTATACAAGGCGCACTCAAAGAGGATATGGTCTATCGTTTCCATTTTCCCCTGTTTACAGATACATTTACATCTGTCCTTCGATAGTGCATTATACCGGGCATGAGTAACTGCTATCTCAATAAGTTGAAACCAGAGCCTAGTATAATTTCTGCGCATCTCCTTGGCACTTAGGACTTCCAGATAAACTTCCAGTCCAAAAATTTCTTTGACATGTCCATACCATGGTGCTGCCCTCCAGCTCATTATAGCAGCCTTCCTATATCCAACATCCTTTCTCTCACCAACCTTTTCGGTTGTGCTAGGGGCAGCTGCCCCATCATCTGCACCGAAAGACCGGCTTTAGCTAAGAAGTTTAAGAGAGAACTTAACCATGGATACACTGCCCCACCTGTATTTTCCAACATTTCAACTAGGCATAGACGCGGCAATGCCTCTTCAGTTTGACTAAGAATACGCAGCCACAGGTTTACCAATGCCTGCCTTTTTAAGGACCCAATTGAGACCATGCCAGTTTCTGCCCTCATAACACAGCCTGGGATTGCTTGAGATACCCCTATAAGCTGCCTAAGAAATTTATTTTGGGCAATCTCCAACTCTGTTACTTTTTCTTCTGATATAATTTCTTGCCCATATAGCAGAACTGATCTAATTTTGATCATAAATCTTCAATATCCTGGACGTATTGATTACTGTGGAGCGCCTTGCCATTGATGTAATTGCCCTTGAAGGGGCCTTTACCTTTCCTGCTATATATTTGTTATGCGCCTTCCATGCCTCATTCTCACTAAAGATCATCCCCGAATAGCAAAAGGAGCTCACTTGTTCCAGCAGATGCCCCTCCAAATTCCATTTATATTTTTTATATCTCTTTCCCACCATCATGATCTTTGTTTTAGTTAAATTTGTCTCCAGTCCTTTGCTAGTGCAATACTCCCCACATGCATCTAGCAATGTTTTTAATCCTCTTTTCATCTGAGATAGGAGTACAGTGTCATCTGTGTATTGGAGGACAGGTAAAGCACAGGACTTGATTTTTGGCGCACAGTGATCCTGTTTTAGCATTAGGGCATTCAGATCACTTGTGTACAGATTAAATAACAGTGGTGCGAGTACACAACCCTGGCGTACCCCCTTATTCACCCTTATAGGGCTTGTGAGCCTGTTACTCCCAGGTACTCTGACTCTTGCCCCATTGCCCTCATGTAATTGAATTATTAGGGCCAACAAGTCCCTGTCAATGCCCATTTGGATCAGCTTTTCCCTTAGCTTCTTTCTTGGGATGGAATCGAAGGCTTTCTTGTAATCCAGGAATGCCAAAAAAAGATGGGGTTTGCAAATAATCACATACTTGTGGACCAAGTGGGCCATCGTAAAACAGCTATCCATTACTGAGCAGCCTGCTCGGAATCCAAACTGGACCCTTGGTATTAAGTCATGCACTCTGGCCCATCTGTCTAACCGATTCACAAGTATTTTCCCATATAGCTTAACCAGAATTGGGAGCAAGGAAATTGGTCTTTAACAGGCTGGATCGTTTACATCTCCTTTTTTGAACAGGGGCACTATTATACTAATACCCCATTCCTCTGGAATGGACTTTGTCCGATTAATATATGAGGAAATTTTTGACAAGATTGGTGCCCACCATTCTGGGGCTATCTTAAACACTTCGGGACACAAAAAATCGTGCCCCGGCGCTTTATTAGCTTTTAAACTACTGATAGCTTGCATAATTTCTTCTTCCTCTACCCTCACGGAAAACCCCTGGGCATCAATAGGCGCATCTCCCTTTATATTGCACCCCCATCTCCCCTCTAATATATTTTCATCATTGGCCATATAGTCAGCCAGAAGTTTCCCAAAGAAAATCTGCCAGTCCTTCGATCTCAGATTTGAGGATTTAATTACGCTTTTATTTCCCCCTAGGGATCTTATTATAGACCAGAATTGTCTGTCATTACCTAATTCTGAGGCTACCTTGAGTTTTGCCCACATCAGGTTCTCGTGCTGCTGTTTCTTTTCCCACAAGAGCTTCTTATATATTGCTCGAGCCTCAACCAAATCCTGTCTTGTTGTTTCTGATGGAAATTCCAGCCACTCTTTATGTTTTTTATTTAATTTCCTTTTCATCTCCCGGCATTCATTATTGAACCACTTATTTTGCCTTATGGGCCTATCTTTATCAACACAGGAGAGTATAGCCCTCCCCAAGTTCCCAAGGACTGAAAGTAGACTTTGTTTTGCTTCTTCCAAGACCTCATTCCCTTCTCTTTCTCTCATCTCACCCAATTCTGCTAGCTCGCTCCCTTCCAGATACTCTATAGTCTGGATAGCCAGTGATGTACTCCACTGCATTCTTATTCTCTGCAGTGTCCTTGTTTCCGCCCCCTTCCTACAAGCGTTTTGAGCGTTCAAAAACTTTTGGAGGTAGACTGCCAGGGGCATATGGTCAGTCTCTGAGCGGCATAGTATGGCAAAATCCTTGAATCTTCCATAGTGTGAAGGATGGGTCAGCATGTAATCGACCACACTTCGACCATTCGCACCCACAAAGTTATACTGCCCTTTACTATCCCTATGCCCTCGTCCATTCAAGAAAATTAAATCCAATGGCACATTACTTGGCACATGTCATCCTTTGTAGCAGAAATCTGTTCATCACATGAGGAACGCTCAGGGATATTATAGAAGGAACACATAGAGGAATCACGTTCCATGATCTTATTGTTCCCATATCGGGTATTAAAATCACCCACAATTATGAGCGTTGCCCTGGGGAACAGATCCTCACTGCTTTGCACAGAGGCTTCCAATTTATCCCAAACCTTCCTATCATCATATTTGGACATTTGTGGAGGGATATAAACATTCATTACCAAAAAACATTCCTGTGGGTTTATTTTCCCACATACTATTTGAAAACCTTTCCCTGGGGCTGGGATCTCCTGCACATCGCTCAAGCAGCTATCCCTCACCAAAATTGCCAACCCTCCTGAGCGTCTACCCTTGCTCTTGTATTTAACGCCCCCCTGCAAAAAAACTCTATATCCCGGAAGAGACAGAACCGCCTCATCCTCTAACCAAGTCTCCTGTAAACATATTATATCATATGTCTCCAAGAAAACTGTACAGTTGGAATCCTTAAATTTAGCCCTTACACCTGCAATATTCCATGATAGGAGGGCCAGATATTGATTCCTGCTATCCAATTCTATTTCAACCCAGTCCAGTACCTCCCATACTTTCTCTTAGTCATTCTCTTTTACTTAGATTATGGGGGGGACTTATCATTTCCCTGCTCTATCTCTATTTCAGTAGTATCAGAAAACACATGGCATGGCCCCTCCAATATCTTTATTATTGTATTTAGGAGCTCTTACCAGCTGCCAATCTTGTTCACCGGGGCTGGGATCCATAGTATTCCCTCCTGCCTGTAACACCTCGCAGGTTGTCTTAATGGCGGTGAACCTAATTCCTCAGCATTTAACATACGCGTAGCTGTCCATGCCTGCCCATCCTCCAATGCATGCCCCTTAATGTTATTAGGTACATTACCCCTCATCTGATACACCCTCTCTTTCACCTGTAATTTCCCTCGAATGGCATCTAGCCTCTGGACCAAGATATCCTGCTCTAATACCAAAAAATTTTCAAATGTGGATATCAATAAAGATTTATCTTCCTCCTCAATACTGCTTAGCAAGTGCTTTCCAATTAGACTTAGTCTGGTCCTTTTCCTTAACTTTTTCAACAGCCTGGCTACAAATACCTTCCAGGTTGTCTGGTGTAACTATTTGATTACTAGACCTTTCCATACACACTGGCTCTGGGAGTGTAGTGGTCGCCTGCGTGTCCATTTGATGTACTTCCGCTTGATATTCCCTAATTTGCTGTGTCTGCTGGGTATCCATTTGCTCCCCTTCACCCCGCTCTTCCCCCTCCTCTTCCCTCCCCTCCCTCCTTCCTCACTACCCCCCGTCCCCCCCCATCCATACCCTATCTGGTTGTGCTGGACTCTTTCCAATAGCAGTAGTATTCGGGGATGAAAACTCCTGTCTCTGGTAATTTACCCCACCCTGATTTGTGTGAACCACCGAGAAAACTCGGTCGATGGAAACCCCTCTCCTTAACAAATGTTTTCTTGCTGCAAATAGCTCCTTTACTCTTATCTCCGTTCTAAAAGTCAATTTAAGCTTGTGACATAGGAGAGACGCTTACATATTCTACAGAACTAATTTCAGACAATCTTAACCTCTTTCTTAATAAATTTGTTAAATTACTGGAGCTATCACTCAAAGTACTCCAGCCCGGGAACCACCCATTAACATCCTTAGTGACAGATATCCATATCGCGTTATTATCAATTTGCCTTTCCACCCCCCTCCGCTTGGAATCTTTACTGCTAATAAATGTACGTGCCCTGTGTCCCCGTGGTATACTCAAAGGCTGGCTATTGTAGATAGATTTTTGTACATGTTGTGGAACAACCCCTTTTATAATACAATGATCTAATTTTGTCAAAACCTCTTTTAGTTGTCTTAACCTTCAGTAGCGAGTTATCTATAGCAGAAATACTGTCAAAAACGACAGATACAGTTTTAGCCATCAAAGCTGTTTGTCACTTAAACAGTCAATCCATGATCGCTCTGGTTCCATGGAAATCTGCTCCAGTCTCACTTCCTCACCCAACTCTACACTCGGACGCCCTTCCATTTTTTTACATACGTGTGCCTCCGATGGCATTTCCGGCACTAACTCAAGGGCTGCGTACCGATTGCTTACATTAACCTTTGTATATAGATATTGTTCCTTCTCTGCTCTTGAGTACTTCACCAGGGGTGTACCATCCAGGAGGGAGGGCGAGGGAGTCTGTCTGCCCCTCTTTCTTTCCATCTAACTAACTCTGAGGCTCTCTCGCACACGCCACCTGTTGCTGTTCTTTTAAATCCCTGCTCTGCCTACAGCGTGCGCCGCTGACAGTCCAGGTAATGCTCCTCAGGTGGGTTGAGTAACACCAGGTGCAAGCTCAATCACAAGCGCCCCAGCAAACCGCTCTGTCAAGCCCCTTCTTGGGTCCCAGGCAATATCTCCAACCGATAGGGCAGCGTTCCCGCTGCAGCTCCTGGCCGCTCACTCCGTTCTCCCCTCCGGCTGGTTTCACATACTCTGGGGCTCTCTCTGAATTTACAGTATGATCCTCAAATTACTATGCTGATGCTGGCCACGCTCACGTCAGTGGGGTTAATGCCAGCCTAGCAGCTTGGTGATCATGCTGTCTTCCTAAATCTGGAACTTGATTTTTCTCTTTCCTAATGTCGTAAATAATTTTAAACCTATGTTTGTGTTTTAGCTCCAGATTTTTCTGTTCTTCAGATGACACAAAAGCTACAGTGGAAACTGTTCTCAAATAGCAGTTCAACTGTAAGGTCCTTCAAATGTACTGTGCGCTGATTATTTTTGAGGTGAACCTGTTTTTATTCTCCTTCTAAAGTAAATTGGAATTTTTCTTTTTTTGGAGTTAGATATAAAGTAAACCAACCAACTGACTATATATTTATTTTTATTTATTTATTTTAAAAACTTATTATCCCGCCCATCCTGCCACAGGCAGCTATATCCATCCGTAAAAAACATTTCAAAGAGAAGTAGAGTGCCTTAGAGTCATTAAGGCCTCCATTGCCCCTTGTGTGTTCTACATATACAAAAATGTTGCTCTGATGTCGAGATTCTAACCATTGCTTTGGTAATCTGTCTTGAGGTTGAGGGATGCATGCAACCTTTTGAATAATCTAAAATGCACACACAGCCCATTTGTTTTATGTATAATATACCCATTCCGCTTTGGCAAGAAGTGTTTATCAGCACTAAAAACAATGTTTTAAGTAGCTTTCCACTCCTGCGATTGCAGTGCATGGTGACCAAGGTCTACTATGCCCTTTGTTTGCTGTAGTGGTGACCAGGCTTTTAGCCACATTTATTTCAGCTCTAGTCTTCCGTAAATCTTGCCTTGACTCTAACTTCTGTATGTATCATTAACAATTCTGTTCTTTGCATTGTAGTTTGTACCTTGGTGTGGTCACCTGTGCTCACCTGCATGAAGGAACTGGATAGAGTTTACCCATAGATTGACTGGTACCAGTTATATGTGGTGCCATTATACCGTAGTAGTAGTATACTGCTATATTCTAGATTTTAAAAAAAAACACCTGTGATGCTATATAAAATAGTTTACTAAAATGGGCCAGCTATGATTCATTTAGGGAGCTCAAATTTTCCATGAGGCAAATAGTTTTCTTTTGGAATTGGAAGGAAAACTAGAAAATTACCAATTGAACATAAGCTCAGCGCCATCTGCATCTATCTTACTGTGTGGTACCTTCTGGTATTCAGTTGTATTTTACAGTACTTACTGTAACTGCCTGCAGGAAAATAGAATTATTTGATACATTGCAGAGAGAGAAACAAAGAGCTTTGAACTCTTTGAACAGCCCCTTCCACCTAGAGAGAGTACACTTTCTCTTACTTCGTCTTCAAACAAAAATATGAAATGCACTTCGGGGAGCAAAAATGTGGGAACAAAATGTTCTTCTACACTTACGAGGACCATTTGTGGGAGCCTGCTATAATTTACTGCTATTCTTTACAGTGTACCAGCAACTTGAAATGAGAGAACTGGAGATACACAACATTCTTTGCACTTTCAGCTTAAAAAGTGTATAGTCCTACAAAAAGCTCACTTAGCTTTGTCGACTACTACAGTATTTCTATTAAAAATCTGGAGAAAAACACAGCCAAAGCAGATGGAGGCATCTCCTTTGTTAGATGTCCTTGTGTGAAGGAGCCGTTTGGGAGAAACCTTCCCTACACTTCCCACATTATTCTAGTATTCCTGGCCTACATCTCAGCAATTTTAGTCTCTTTTCATATGTAAAAGTGAAAAATGTTAATGTTGATTCCTGAGCGGTTTGTCAAGCTAGCCATGTAAATCTAAAGTAGTTTGACCCTAGCTAGTTGCTTTAAAGCCAAATAACTTCTGCTCTGAGAGTAAGTATGAGAATGTTTGCAGTGCAATTGTCTGGCTATCTGCCACTAAACTTGTATATAGCACTAGCAATGTACGTGGCACTGTACAAAGAAACAGGCCTTTTAAAAAAGTTTGGCCAGTCTCAGGGCTGCCTTGCCACCAAACCAGATCCATCAAAACAGCACCCTAGATATGCAGCAAGATGAGATCAGGGGGTATCTTTTGTACCCTGCCTGGGCCCGGGGCTGAATAAACCAAATTTAAACAATACAATTCTGTTTCTCAACAAAACCCGAGGCAAGGTGCCAGAAAGCACACAGCCACAAGCAAAGAGGTCAGAAACTACTTTCCAGCAGGGGGCAGCAGTGAAACAGCAAAGGGACCATTTTAAAAAAGTGTAGCCATGACCAGTGGACCCACAAATTTATAAAATGGCCTCTCTACTCATGCTTGGGAGGGTTCGGCAGAAGGAAAGCAGCAAAGCATCATGCAAACACACGGCAAGCAAAGCAAACCATCTTAAGGCAACATTATGTGCAGTCCTTTGCACACCACAAAAGCAGCAGCGACAAGTTCCACTTGTCCCCCAAAACATGCTTGAGTCCCATTTTTCCAGTGTGTCACAGCCAACCCCATTCCCCACTATCTCCAGGCAGCCTCCCCTCCCAGCCCCATTCCCCAGCCAGCATCCCTGAGTGCCCCACTTGCTCCCAGCCCCATTCCCTGGTCACTGTCAGTCTCCCCCCCGCCCAAGTCGAGCTCTATTTTCCCCAGTGTTTCCAATCCCCCTTAAGCAATTTACTCACCAGCATGCGTGCCAGTTCCTACCTGAGTGCTGCCTGCCTCTCTGGACCTGAGTCCTGACCTTTTTGCGGCACAGCCGCACATCTCGCCTGGGTGCCTACAATTGGCCCCCAGATGCCTTTTAAAACTGAGCCCATAGAGCTCTATAAATGCCTGCCCCCTCGTGGATCATAATGGGAATTTGTGTCCCATTATGTGCGCTTGGATGGTTCCCCCCCAGCCGCCCAAAGCACTTTGGAGCTGTTTTTGTCCCTTTTGGGGCTCCTTGCTTCCTTCGCAGCTAGGCTCTGCCCTCTGATTGCAGCTAGCCTGCAATGCTGGGCCTGGCTATGCCACAAGTTGTGCATGTGCGGCTTCCCAGTGCAGCCCCCCCATCCTGAAATTGACCAGCAGTGACTGCTGCCGGGGGCCCCAACAAGACTTCTGTGACCCGCGGAGGGTCAGATTAGAAATTGGTTCGGTCCAGCACGGCCGGACACAGAAACTACTGAGCTCAGTGAGGTAAATTGCAGGAGGGGGACGCAGGAGGGGTAGTGCCCCAAACACCCTCGGGTGCACACCTCGCCTGGAAACAAATTCAGACTGTTTAACTTGTAAGCCAAACCTAAATTTCTCCATCAAGCCTTTTGTGATGGCTCATGTGTATTGTTTTCAGTACATTTTAAAGCTCTCGGGCATATCTTTCTTGCCACTATCTATTTGGCTTGGTAGCTGAACTAACAAATATAAAGAGCTAATTCTTTCACAGAGATAAAAGGTCACAATTATCCTTTCACTTACGATTAATGAAAGTAATTTGTCCCTCTAAATCTTACTGGAGTCGATCATAATAAGTGGCACTAACCCCTGTGGTGAACACACAGAAAATAACTCCCTTGCTGGAATCAAAGTTAAGTTTTAATTCTTCTTGAAACTTTGCTAGCTATAGGAAAATATCTAAAAGCACTTCACTCTTGGAAAATGCTAAATAAATCTCTGAAAAACTGTGTGTAAGTTTTTTGCACTCTCTCAAGGCCTTGGAATACAGAATAAGCTACCCTGTCGCTTCTTCACTTTCAGTCCAACCTTCCTAAAATTTTAAGCATCCAAGGTACTTGGCACACTTCAAGGTCACCTGAATCATATTTCCTTCAAATATACTTCCAGGATTGGAAGCAAATTGAAAAATATTTGTACATGCAGTCTTCCCCTTCTCATGACTTCTATAGGGTGTCTTCAGACGTTACGAGATCACGGTGAACCACGGTGAATACCCACCTGTGGTCACCGTGTCTCGAACGTCTGTTTGCGGGGCGCCAGATGTTCGCCACGGTGAATCCCCACATGGGGTCTGTTTGAACCACGCTTCCCGGGCTAGCCGGGGGAAGGTCCCGGGAAGCATGGTCAAACGGACCCCGGGCTGGGACCAACGAAAAGTCACGTCTGGCCGCGCACCACGGCCCGGGATCCCCGGCGGGATCCTGGGCCACGGTGCTTCCGGCCCGCCGCGGCGGCCGCAATGGCCCCGCCGCCCGCCCGTCTCCTCGGAGGGCGGGCGGCGGGGTGCGTGGAGGGGGCGGGGCCGTGCGGCCGCACGTTGCGCCGCGCGGCCCCGGCCCCTCCCACTTTCCCCGCCGGGATCCCCCCGGCACGTCTGTTGTGGCATTACGGGGTGACCCCGGTGGGGAACGAAGCCGGTGGTTTCGGTACGGGGCCAAAGGGCCCCGTAACGTCTGAAATCACCCATAGTCAGTCTAGCATGTCTTTTTCCTAATTCCCTGACCCTTTTCAAACGAGACGTACCCACGCATGCCCACATGAGTGGGTGCTTCCGATCTGAATGCTGCAGTAGGTGGATGGGCGTGTATGTACAGCTCCACAAAACATGCATGCCCACCTCCACCCATCGCCCACGCATGGAGCAATTGGCCAAAATGGTGGTTGCTCCATGTGTGGGGATGCGGTGTGCATCAGCTCCCCCACACTGCCCATGTTGCAGCGTGCACACCGACTGCCCCTGCAGCTGTGGCCCATTTTAAAAGGGCCCTTCTTTCAACTTGACAAAGAAAACTGCTAGTTTGGCAGTGTCTGGATAGGTAGGATGAAAAGGTAAAAAGTATGTTGCTTGTCAGGATGAACTCTGTAAAGTGTTTTTCTGTCCAGATCTAAGCTTGGATTTGTGTGCTTGGCTTACAACTGTTAGCAGGTCTTGTACCTGGAGTAGTGAATGAAGTGCTTTGTTACCCCGAGATTCTCCCAGGAATAAGCTCCAACTTGCGGTTAGGGATCTCCATAGGAAAGCTTAAGTTTCCTCACCAAAAAGTCACAATAGACCATTATTATGACTAAATACTACAATTTATTACCCTGCCAAACTGGCTTACACACCACTATAAAAGCACTACGGAAGCACGCAAAAAGGTTACTAATTACAAATATGGAGCCACAGTAGTGGTTTGCAACCTACTATTGATGGGGTTTTCTCATTGATTTGCCATGAATAGTGAATGTGGTTTGCATAGAAAGAGTCGGGAAATGCTCAAAGTACATGCCACTATTCACAGATTGTGCAATGGATAGCTATAAGATGTTTAATTATGATTTTAAAGTACTGTCTGTATGCTTTAAATTATACTTATGTCATGCACTCTTCCATACCTACTTGATTTGAGGACACAAAACAAATGTGAGAGCTTGATGACCTAAAGATAAGACTCTGGCTTAAGAAGCAAGAGGTTCTGGGTTCAAATCCCCTGACTACTGTTGTCATTGAGTAAGAAAGAAAAAGACTGTACCTTTAGGGAATTTTTGCTGTTGTTGCTGATGCTGGCCATCGAACGTTCATGTCCAGTCTTGGCCATGGGGCCCTGATCCTGGAATCCAAGCAACATCTGCATCCGCAGAGTGGCGCAGCATCGTGCCAGTCCCGTAACCCAGAGGTCAATGGATAAAACCATTCTCGGTTAGATGACTTCTTCGAGAGCCATGCATTACAAGGGCGTGTTGGTCTAAAGGTATGATCTTTGCTTGAGGGGCAAGAGGTCCTGGGTTCAAATCTCCTGTGGCACTACTGTCAAGTGACAAAAGAAAAGGCTGTGTGATGATGCACATGAGGGCCATATCAATATCCATTGTATGAGTATGGTATACTGCTATTGAGAGAGGGAAAAAAAAAGCACTTGTGATGGGGCTGGTAAGAACAGCATCAATAGAATACATGTAATATCCAAGTTCCTGCTATGTTCTGTATGTTGCCATCGAAGGGGGTGGGGAAAGGAAAGCCTGTGTGTCAAGTAAGAAAGACAAGTGCTGGTGTGATGGGGCTTGTGAGGAAAAACATTGATAGAACGCATGTAATATCAAAGTTCCAGGTATGCTCCCTATACTGTTGTTGAGAGGGAAAGAAAAGGGCTGTGTGATGGGCCTTGTGAGAACATCGATAGAATGCTTATGATGAGCATTTGTACATGTGAAGAGTATAATGTAAGGAACTTGAAATGAAATTGTGATGCCCCAAAACTCCAGTCTGATGGGTTGGTGTAGACAGTTCTTTTGTAGGGACCGAGGCAGCTGGTTGGCAAACAAGGCCTCTGGACCCTCCAACCCTTTCTTACCTACTTGAGGACAAAAATCCAAGTTTTTAAAGAGCAGGGCTTGTTGGTCTAGAGATACAGCTCTTGCTTGGGGAAAAGGAGGGTCTGGGTTATAACTGCCTGTAGTGCTGCTGTCTTAGAATGTATGTATTTATTTTATTTATTTATTTATTTATGTATTAAATTTATACCCCACCCCATCCTGAACCCAGCTCGGGGCGGCTTACAATAATAAAATACCATATAAAACAATCCAATACCTAAAATACCATATATAAACGTTTAAAACATATAAAAACAACATATGAAACAGGGCCTGGGACATAAATTACTGGGGGGTAGGGGGAATAAAGATCAACTATCCACCCCCCTCCCCAAAGGCCTGGGTGAACAACCAGGTCTTGCATCTTTGCCGAAATTCTAAAAGGCTTGGGGCCAGGCAGGCCGCCTCTGGCAGGGAGTTCCAGAGACGTGGCCCAGCCACCAAGAATGCCCTCTCCATTGTGGCCCCCTGCTTAATGCGGGGGACCTCCAGAAAGGCACCCCCGGCAGACTGCAGGAGTCGCTCCGGAGTGCGGAGGACAAGGCGGTCCCTGAGGTATGAGGGGCCGAGACCGTGCAGGGCTTTGTAAATCAATACCAGCATCTTGAATCTGGCTTGGTACGCTATCGGCAGCCAGTGCAGAGCCTGGAGCACTGGTGTTATGTGCTCCCGGCGACCCGTCCCCGAAAGGAGACAGGCTGCCGCATTCTGCACTAGCTGCAGCCTCTGAACCAAACACAAGGGATAGAACACAAGGGATAGAATAGGAAGGGAAAATGTATTACCTGGGAAAAATGTTCCTGGCTGTCAAAGGTTCACGTCCATTCCTATTCATGGGGCCCCGATCCTGGAATCCAGGCACCCGCAGAGTTGAGCAGCATTGTTCCAGATCCGTAACCCAGAGGTCAATGGATAAAAGCATTCTCGGCTAGATGGTTTATTTTGAGAGCTACGAGGTGCAAGGGGGGTGGCATATAAATATAAGGAAATAAATAAATTAATTAAATAAGCCTTAGGGCAGGGACCGTGTCTATGCCATTACTTTGTAAAGCACCAGGTACATTGCTATTGTTATATAAATGCTTGCTAATACAAATACTAATAATAATAATTTAGAGGTATGATCCTTGCTTGGAGGACAAGAGGTCCTGGGTTCAAATCCCCTGTGGCACTGCTGTTGTGTAACAAGAATAAAGGCCACATGATGGTGCTTGTGAGAACCATGTCAATGTCCCTGGTGCTTTACTGCTGTTGAGAGAGAAAGAAAAGGACTGCATGACAGAGCTCGTGAGAACACCCTCAATAGAACACATACAATACCCAACTTCCTGGCATGCTCCGGATACTGCTATTGAGGGCTAAAGGAAAGAGACATGTGACAGTACTTCTGAGAACACCCTCGACAGAACACATCTGATGAACGTTGATACGTGTGAAGAGTATAATGAGAGTAAGTTCAATTGTGATGCCCCAAAAATCCAGTCTACTCTGCTGGTATAGACCACTGTTTTGTTGGTGCCCAGGCACCTGGCACACAAGGTCTCTGGATCCGCTGCATGTTACCACTCTTCTTTGCCTATTTGAGGACAAAAATCCAATAGAGCTTAGTGGTCTAGAGGTAAAACTCTTGCTTAGGGAGAAAGTGTTCTGGGTTCAAATCCCTTATAATACTACTGTTGTCAAGTGGGAAAGAAAAAGACTATACCTTTTAGAAAAAAAATTCTTTTGCTGCTGGCCGTCTAACGTTCATGTGCATGGGGCCCTGATCCTGGAATCCAACCAACCTCCACATCTGCAGTGGTGCAGCATTGTGCCAGGCTCATAAGCCAGAGGTCAATGGATCCAAACCATTCTTGGCTATCTTGCATCTTTGAGTGCTGCAAAGACCAAGGGCATGTTGGTCTAAATATTGGATCTTTACTTAGGGGGCAAGAGGCCCTGTGTTCGAAACCCCTGTAGTGCTGCTGTCATCAAGTGGGAGGGGAAAAGACTTCACCTTTCAGAAAAAAAATTGGCTGCTGCTGGCTATCGAAGGTTCACGTCCAGTCCTATTCATGGGGCCCTGATCCTGGAATCCTTTCTCTGGTGGGTGGAGGATGCTTGAGATCCATTGGGGAGCTCATCCTCTGGTGGCATGAGCCTTTGAAATCAGTGAGAGCATTTGCAGAGCATAAATTTAGTCGTGCGCAGTCTCAGTGGGAATGGAGCTAATAATAGGACGCATCAGAAGGATGCCACAAGCAGAGAGGGAAGCACAAGCTGTATTTGGTGGTGGTTATGTTGTATCTGCTATCTAACAGTTGTCAGGTACAGTATACCTGAATCTCAACATGGATAGCTCTAGCGGTTGTGTGTGTGGGCTCGTGTTGTAGTTACCCCCTTTGTGGAAACTTTTCCGGGGGGGTCATTTGCAGAGGTGGGAAACTTAGGGCCCGGGGGCCAAATGCAGCCTGTGGCTGGCTTTTATTTTGCCCCTTTCTAGTTCCTGGATTTGCCCCTTGATCCAATTCCTATCCCCAAGTGCTGAAAGACTGAGCTCAAGGTAAGGGAGCAGGGATGAGGGCATGCACCCGAGGACAGGGGACAGATCCATGATCCTGGACCCTCTTGCTGAGTGCACCCCTTCAGCCCCTCATTCTTTGCTCCAACTTCCCTGCGGCTCTCAGAGCTTGTACTAATTTTTAAAGTGGCTCCTGGGAAGGAAAAGGCATACAGCACTGAGCATGCACTTGATTCCTTCTAAATAGAGAGCCAGTGTGGTGTAGTGGATATGGTGCTGGACTTGGACCTGCCATGGCAGGGGGAGTGCATGGGAGCTGCCCCCCCCCAAGCAAAGACAACATCCACCACAGCTCCCTGCCCTCCCCCCACAGTGCAATCCAGACGGGTAGAGTTTAATTTCTCCCCAGCTCTCAGCATGGACACTCAAGGAGACCTTGAGTCTTAGAGATCTTGAGTCAGGTCATGGTCAAACCAACCCCAGCTCCAAGATCCAGCCTCACCTCTAGGCATATGCACAGACACACACCCCATCACATCCATGGTGCTTGCTGGGCAGGGGGAGGGGCTTGGCTTGGGGGCAGCAGTCTGAAAAGGGCCTAGGGGTGCAAAATGCTTCAGTCCAGCCCTGGCAGGGAGGGAGCTGGGGAAGTGCCGCAGGAGCAGGCAGCTTCAGTGCCTCTGCCCCAGGCTCAGAGTTGCAGCGGAGGTTCAGGGCCAGATACAAGCAGCATTGATTGCGGAAGCAGCATTTCAGGCAGCCAGCCAAGTTCCCTCTCCCCAACATGGCAGTGCAACTAGTTCTGTAACGCACATGGATAGTGAGTCTCTAACTGCAGTACGAACCATGGAGCCTCCTGAAGGAGGAAGCTGCTACCTAGCTTCCTCCTTCAGGAGGCTCCATGGTTCGTACTGCAGTTACGTGTATATATATATATATTAGGGGTGGGAATACCGGTAAATCCGGAATCCGATAATGCCGGTACTGGGCGTACCGGCATTATCGAATTCAACCCGGTAATCTGGTCCGGTTGGTACCGGATTTTTTTACATTGCAGCCATTTAAATGAATGGCTGCAATGTAAGCAATGAAAGCCCCACCCAAAAGTAAAAAAAAACAACAAAACCCTCCCCGAGTCCAGGCTGCGCGGGTGGAAGGGGGGACACCCCCCACCCACCCTGCCCAGCCTGGATTTTTGTTTAAAAAAAGAGCCCACCCCCCAGCACCAGCGGCCGCGGCGTCCCCGCAGCCGCCGGTAAGTATAGACCCGATCCCTGGGGGGGGGGTTAACACCCCCCCAATCCCCCAGGGATCACCTCTACTAAAGTTGAGTGCTTTGCTTACCTTTGCGGAGCTCCGGGTGCGGCGGCGGCGGGCGGTCCGGCGGCCTC
>QEPC01014158.1:1694350-1719205 GCA_003113815.1 Sphenodon punctatus | reverse complement strand
CATCACGTGATCTATTATTGGCCTATAGTGAGCGTGCACAACCCAGTTGAGTTGAGAGAATGTTGGGAGCCATCTCGAAGAACCTTCTCTACAAAGTAGCAACCTTCTGATCAGCACGTGGGGAGGGGAGGAGGAGCTGTGTTTGTAAACACAGCTTTATCTCCCAGCCCAATCGAGTGTCCCCGCTGCTGCTGCAGCTGCTGCTGCAGCTGCTGCTGTGCTCTTAGGAGGGAGAGGCAGGTGAGACCTCCCCCTACCCGGCCCGACAGTGGTCGGGACCAACAATTGTTTTTTAAAAAGACAGCAGGACCGGCCCTCCAGCCTAGCCCAGCCCAGCCCACCGGGAATCCTCCCGGCGGATTCAATGGCCAATCCGCCCCTGCCACCCTCCCTCCTGAAGGCCTGGGCAGACAGCCAGGTTTTACAGGCTCGACTGAAACCCAGTAGACTTGGGGCTAGGCGGGCTTCCTCCAGAAGGGAGTTCCAAAGTCACGGCCCAACCACCGCGAACACCCTCTCCGTTGTGGCCCCCCGTTTTACCCGAGGGACCTCCAAAAAGGTGCCCCCGGAAGACTGAAGGGGTCACTCTTGAGATGCAGAGGGCCAAGACCGTGTATGGCTTTATAGGCCAAAACAAACACCTTGACTCTGGCCTGGTACATAGTAAGCAGCCAGTGTAGGACACGGAGCATGGGAGTAATATGTTCCCATCGACCTGTCCCCGTCAGGAGACAGTCTGCTGCATTCTGCACTAGCTGCAGTCTCCAGACCAGCGTCGTGGGAAGCCTCATGTAGAGCGTGTTGCAGTAGTCTAGCCTCGAGGTGATGAAGGCATGAATGAGGGTGGCCAGCTTGGGCCTGGAAATAAATGGATGCAGCCTCCACACCAAATACAGCTGGCAGAAGGCGGCTTTAGCCACCGCCTCCACCTGTTGATCCAGGCGGAGGTCTGAGTCCAACAGCACTCCCAGACTCCGAACCTGCTGAGCTACGGGAGGGCAGACCCCCTTGACGAGGGGAGCCAACACCTCCTTCACCCTACCCACCACCATCACGTCCGTCTTACCGGGATTGAGCTTCAGTCTACTCTGCCGCATCCAATCCGCCACAGCCTCCAAACACTGGGACAGCACTGAGCCAGCAGGAACTCGAGCCATCTAGACAGTCTCCCTGGTTTACTTTTGTTTATTATACCTTGAAAACTGTAGGCCTGGGCGAATATGTTGCTTGGGTTCATCAGTAGCAAGTGATTTTTTTTACATCTAAGGATCAGGCACTTATGATCCAGCACATAAAGGACATGACCAGGCAGAGCAATCCCGCCGCTGTGAGGTCCTCCCCATTAGCTCCCCTTTACATTCTGGTAAAACATTCTTGGGGTATGGAAAGATATCTTAGTTTAGATCTAAAATGTAATCTGCAGAGAAACTTAACTAGATTAAGACTTGCCCAGATGCCAACTGCAGTCTTGGAAGGCAGCATGACTGGAATTCCATGTCCAGAACATTGTTCTCCAAGATGTTCAGACAGCATCAAGAACCTGGTGCATTATATCCTTGATTGTCCCCTGTATACGGTTATTACAGATAATTCTGTTTTTTCTTTCCCTTCTTCTCTAAAGGTTTTCTCCCAGCAGAAGAAAACTATTTGGCTTCTACAGTAAAAAAAAATAAAAAATAAAAATAAAAAATGATTTCTTAATTAGACTAGCCTTATTTGCTCATCAAGCTGAGATTGTTCACTCTGGGTTTATTGCCTCACTAACCACTTAATATTTACAGCTCTCTTTTAGTACAATATTGACTCTGTTTTGAATTTCATGTATGTCCTTATACTTTTTAGGGACTAAGATTGTTCTTATTCAATTGTTTTATTAAGTAAGAAGGACTTGAGTCCAATATTTGGCTTATCTAAATATTGGGCTACGTTTTTAGAATTGTATGTTTTTAGCCAATTATAAAGTGTATGTCTGTGCTTCCACTTTTCTAATTCAGCTAAGGAGTATGGCGCAAGCTGACCCCTAATAAATTTATTGATACCTGGCTAGTACAAGTTCCAAGGACCACATAGAAGTTGGGGGACAGGGGTGCTTAATGGTGCAGTTAGGAAAAAGAGGGTCCAGAGTATAGATCTGTGCCATGTTCCTTGTGCATGGTCTCATCTCTGCACCCTTACCCTGAGCTCAGTCTGTAAGTGCTTGGAGGTAGGAACTGGACCAGGGTCCATTGGCTGCATTCAGCCCAAGGGCCTGAATTTTCCCCATTCCTGCACTAGACCATCAGCACACCAGTATATCGCTATATGGTGCTGTATTTCACATCCAGAAATACATGGATGCATATTTTTGACTCCCCTATGTCACTGATTTAGAAAGACTTCAAGTAGTTAATAGGTTTCATGTCTGAGTACCCTAGGTAGCTGTGGTTAAACCACACTGTTCAGGCAGTGCTGCAGTTTATTACTGTGCAATCTGTTTTATTAGCTATCCCCTCCCCCACACCCAAGCTGGTGACTGTTGCCAGTGGGAGGAATTTAATGTGTCTAGAAATGTCAGAGACTGAACATCTTCTCAGATATTCTTAGAATTCTCCTCTTTGTTTCTGTTCAGGTTCCTTCTGCAGATACTGTTGTAACTTAGCTGGCTCCTTCTTGAGGCAGTTCCAATTGAATAGTGTTTGTAATGGGTTGAGGAGCTAAATTATTAAACACAGCTCATGGAATATTGAAGACATCGAGTCACTACAGTAGGATAAGCACAAACATTTTTAGACTCTCTCAGGAGACTTTCAAATTATTTAGTTGTAGTATTCTTAATAAGATGTTAGGTGGATGGACTTAAGGATGAGGGGAATTTCAGAAGTTCAGACAAATTATTTGCAATCATTTTCTGCATAGAATAATGATGCCTTTGGTCCATGTGATCTCATGATCTGCGGAAATCCTACCTAGCAAATCAAAAGGTGACTCTGCTTTACCTGCATTCCTGCCATTATTCCAGTTATGAATTGACTGTGAAATAACAGTATACATTGATACTGATTATTGACTTCAGAGTGAATACTTCATCTGCTGAAATGAACAGAGAAGTTATCCATCTCTCAAATGGGAAACTTACTCAACAGGGTAAAAATGACGCTTGCCACTGGCCTCCTAAACTTAACCCTAGCAAGTTGGACATGCCCACTGTACTAATTTGGTGTTGGGATAAAACAGACCCCAATTAAGCCATAAAATATCCCTGAGGTTAATTTGAAAATGACAACAGCTGTCTAGAAGAAAATTCACACTGTATCAAGATTTTATGGGGGGAGGACAGGAATGGGAATAAAACGAAGGCAGCAGGGGTCAGTAATACCCCATGATGGCCACAATGTTAACACCAGCGACTACACAGGAATAGCAGTTGCGTTTTCCACTGGGGTGCCAAGTGTTTACCAAGCAATTGGTGATTCTATCTAATTGTCTTTGTATTCCTCTGAGATGGCTCCATGAAGTCAGATATATCTGCCTTTAGATAGCAGCCTTACTGCAAAAAAGTCAATTTAAAGTTAATGTTGACTCTTACTGACAAAAGGATCACATAGCAAGTAAATGGAGGGGTCATTAGCACACTTTGTATTCCTTTGAGATGGCTCCATGAAGTCTCCTGATCTGCCTTTAGATAACCACCTTACTGCAAACAAGTTTTAATGTTAACCCTTTCTGACCAAAAGGGTCACTTAGCAAGTAAATTGAGGGACCCAAACAATCCCATATGGCTGATGGCTAGTATTTTTCAAAATTAACTCTGCAAACAGCTATGATGAAAAAAACAGTGTTGAAGGTTCAAACCAGTAAGGTTATAACTGCAAAAAAATACACAACTCAATTTATGTTTGTAAAATGGTTCTTTAGCTTGGGGTATAATAGACCCCCAAAAGCGTTTGTAGTGGTATTTTTGCACACATGAGAATATCATTAACGAAAACAGACACAGTGCTATATTTCTATTTCCATTTGTTGTGAAAAAAGGAAAGAACAGGTACTGGTTTAGGCATTTAAAGAAATAATAAACATTTATTTATTTTTAACAGCATTTGGGGGAGGGTCTATATTACCCCCAGCACCCCTAGGCGTAAAGTACTTTCAGTTTCCCATGCACTTCAATTGGGGTCAAATTGACCCCTAGCAGCGTCAGAATAAAAAAAAATACAAGTAGGGGGGGCATGAAACACCACAGGGCAATTGAGCCCATTATGGTTGACAAAGTAATGGAGTATGGAGTGGTAGAAGTTTGCTAAAAATATTTATTAACTCTTTGTACCCCTCTCAGGTCAGTTAGACCCCACCTATCTGCCTAGGGTTGAAATAGTTTCCTATGGGTTAGAAAAAACAATTTAAAAAATGTTATGGTGAAACTAATGCAACTCCAGAGGAGTCATGTGATGGCAAAGGAGTACTGATAAATTATACTGATAGGTGTTTGCTCAGTTGATCTCATGTAATATGTTGTTGGAACAAGTTGTAAGCTACTGGGTGATTTCAGAAGTGATGCGTTTCAATTCACCACAGTGAATCCCACCCAGGTGTGAACGGATTCACCACGGGCTGTGGTGACACGTGCGGCCCCAACAGAAGCGACCGGATCGTAACCACCGCCCGGGGGCAATCAGAGAGAACATGGGCTGGGGGAACACAACAGACATGCAGTGGAGACGTGGACCGCGGTTTGAGCCCCAGAATGCACCGCGGCCGGGGGCCAATTCCTTCCACCGCGGCTGTGGGTTTCCGTTCAGAAGTTACTTTTCATTCACCCCTGCCATGGTGACCATTCACCACACTTCTGGACCTCCTCCTGCCCCAACCTCACGAAGCGTGGTTAGCTTCACCCCGGGCCGCGTTTGACTGTGGTGAACATCTGGATGTGAGCAAACAGACATGCACAGCGCTTTCACCACCACCCGCGTTTGACTGAGGTTGTCTGTGGTGGACATTCACCACGTCACTTCTGAAATCACCCACTGTTAACAACTGGATGTGAATGTTCTGAATGTCCTTGGATGTTGTCCTAAAAACCTAGCTCAGCTTGAAAACAGTATTAGACTGGAAAGTTCTGTGGTCCAAATATAAGTGAGGAAGAGAGTCACACCAGAACATAAGACTTTGGTTTCCCTCCTCCTTTATTCATAATGAAAATCAGTATGAAATGATCCAACACCTGTGTAAACCTGTACTCCAAGGCTGAATAATTTTAAAACATGAATTCATTTAAAATTCTAATCTATATTTTCACATTTCATGAACTAGAAATATTTTTTTCATATTTTTAAATTTAGTATATAACACATTATATGGTCAACTTTGATTTTCATGAGAATGGATTTTTATTTTGATAAGTGAAATTTATCACACTTTTAAAAAAAAAAACCTATTAGGGTTATAGTTTGGGGGAAATATGCAAACTTTTTTGACTTTTTGTGAAATGTTTTGACCAGTTCCACAAGAAAGTGAGCCATATGCTGCTGCTCAGTCCTTAAAAACATTTCCGGGTGGCTGGTTTTGGTGAAATTTGCAGGAATTTTGTAACAAATAGTTCAAGCAGATGTGATTTTTAGGCAGGAAGAAATAGATTAAGGGAAAAAACCAGAAAGGAAAAACAAATAACAGAAGATGTGGGGATGCTTGGGCATGAAAAGGGACAGAAACAGATATAAAGTTAGGGGGGAATTAAAGCAAATTGACAGCCTTGATAAAATGCCAATTTTTTCTTTCTTTCACAAAACTGTCTTTTCCTCATCTCTTTTAATATTAAAGTATCTTGTTCCAATTACATTTTTCTGAAGCTTTAGGGATAGAATAAGACTGTAGGGGTTTGTTCGCTTCCCTTTGATTTGAGACACATGAACACATAATTCTAACACTTCAGAGACTGTTGTCTAATCAGAAAATTAGCACACAGAGAAGAGAGCATTCTTATGGGACACATTAATATATCCAAGTATGGTTTAATGATATCAGACACAAAGCACCATAGTCACTAATTAGTAATTATGTCTGTGGTGTGTTCTAATTGGGAGACTAGATTCAAGATATTTAGGTTGAGCCTTCATTCAAGCACTGCTGCTCTAAGTTTATATATGGATGCCTGTAACTAATATATAGCCTATAATGCTAATGCATGTGGGAACAATTCCATAAATTGACCACTTTTTAAATACTGTTTAGTTTTTCTTTTATCCATTGTCTATCTAAAGTCAATTTGAATAATTAGCTTTTTCACAGAGTAGCGGAATGAATTTGAATACTTTCTCTTCCTATCTTTATTCTCACGCAACTAATGAAAACGACTATTTTAAATTTTTTTAAAAAGTAACCCACATAAACTAACTTTCAAATTCCTTGGATAGTCTAAAATGTTAGTGAGGTTAATTTTCCAGGTTTGACTTGAATTTTGAACTGTTCACTTCGTGTTTGTCTTTGGAGGTTTTCTAGTGGGTTTCTAGGTAAACAAGGTTGTGTCACCGTCACAGCTTTAGTGACCGTCCACTGGTATCTTCTTCCGTATTCCAGCTAACCATCTTCTCCCTGTCAATGAAATATTTGGGGGTAGGAGAGAGGATAGTTAAGGTGTCTCACACTCTCCATTATAAAGCCTTTTATATTCCTTATAAAATGGAGAAAATTTACATTATCATTGTGAAAGTTTGCATGGAGAGTTGCTTGGGTAATCTGTTTAAAATTCAGAGAAATCAAACTTAAAATGGGTGAGATAGAACAGTTGAAAGGCTGGAGGCTGAGAAGCAGTTTTTTTGTTTTTTTTCCCCAACCGTCTCGATTTGACCAGCCTGGCAGCTTTTTAGTTATGGGGCAGGACTTGAAATCATTTTAGAAGATTCAAGTCTTTGGGCTATGGGTGCCTTGGCATTGTTTTTTGTTTTTTTCTAAACCACCCATTGCTTTAAAAATTATTAACATGTTTAAATTCCCATTTTAGTCCATGGGAGAATGCAAAGCTGCACTTATGTTTCCTAGCATGGCTTAATGGAACTACATTTCACAGCATACCACACTAGGAAACATGGCAATCCTCAGCGTGAAGCAGCCCCAGGCCTTTAAATAGCAGCGGCAACAGGCGAGTGGGCAGGGTGGTAAGTGTGTCCCTGTGTGTGTGTGTTTGTGTCCCCTTATCTCTGTTTCTACCCCTTCTCTGTGTGTGTCCTTCTCCTTCACACACTTGCTCTGTCCCCTTCTGTGTGTGTGTGTGTGTGTGTGTGTGTGTGTGTGTGTTCGCCGTGTGTGTGTCCCCTCCCTCTGTGTGTTTGTCCCCCCCTGCTGTTGGTGTGTCCTCCCTGTGTGTGTTCCCTTCTGTGTATGTCTCATGTTTGTGTGTCTCTGTCCTACCGTGTGTGTGCACATGCACCGTGTGTGTCCGTCCTTGTGTCCCTGTGTATGACCCTCCATGTGTGTATCCCCATGTGTGTCCACCTCTGTGTGTGTGTGTGTGTGTGTGTGCCCCCCTCTGCATGTGTGGGAGGGGTGTGTGTCCCCTGTGTGTATGTGTATGTCCATGTCCTAATGTTTGTGTGCATGTGCAAGCCCCTGGTGTGTGTCCCCCATGGGTCCCCCCCCCCACGTGTGTATCCCTCGTGGTGGGTTCCCTGTGTCTCCTGATCTGTCTTTAGATAACCACTTTACTACAAGGGTTTTAATGTTAACCCTTACTGACCAAAAGGGTCACTTAGCAAGTAATTGGA
The DNA here is from genome assembly GCA_003113815.1 of Sphenodon punctatus. NCBI lineage: Eukaryota > Metazoa > Chordata > Lepidosauria > Sphenodontia > Sphenodontidae > Sphenodon > Sphenodon punctatus. The sequence continues at coordinate 1,711,472 of QEPC01014158.1, read as the reverse complement.
GGGGTCCAAATGACCCCATATGGCTGATTGGTAAGTATTTTTCAAAATGAACTTTGCAAATAGCTATGATGAAAAAAAAGTGTTGAAGGTTCATACCAGTCTCTGTGTGTGCATGTGTCCCCTCCCCGTGTGTGTGTCCCTCGTGTGTTTGTGTCCCTGTGTGTGTCCCCCTGTCCCCTTTGTATGTTTGTATGTGTCCCCCATGAGTGTCCTCCCATGTGTTTGTGTTTTGTCCCTGTGCATGCCCCCATGTGTATGTCTCCCTCTTTGTATCTGTGTCATTCCCCGTGTGTGTGTGTGTATCCCCATGTATGTGTGTCTTTGTCCCCCCCATGTGTGTCCCAGTGTATGTCCGTGCCCCTCCCTCTGTGTGTGTCTCCCCATGTGCGTGTGAGGGGGGCAGGATTGGGGGATTTAGGGGACAGGGGGACTGTCTTTGAGGGGCTGGCTGGGAGGAGATGGGGTGCAGGACTGGGACCGGGGGAATGTCAGAGGGGTTGGCTTAGAGGTGATGGGGCAGGATTGGGGGGACCTAAGGGAGAATGTCTGGGAGGGGCTGGCTGGGAGGAGATGGGAGCAGGATTGCAGGCACTTGAGAGGGTGGGGGAGGGCACGCGCGGGGAGTCTACAATTAAACGGTATATAATTAGATGCAATTATTAATTTTTTATTGAATAGCCTTTTAAAAAACAACAGGAAATTCCACTGTAAAAAATCCTCCGGTTTACAGTAATAGTTAAGACTCTTGCAAATTCAATCATGCGTTAAAAAGGTTGGAAATTGCAAGTTAAGGCTCCTGCCTTAACTTGTGTGCCATGTAAGCAGTAAATATGTTGTACAGTCTCACATATTGTGCTTGATTCCAACTTAGGCTCCATGCACCCACATTTTCAATTGGTCTTTCAGTCCCAATCCTCTTCCTCTGCAGGTTGGGGGCTACACTGAAGCTGGGGAATGGAGGGGGTGAGGAGGCATGGAGCCTAAGTTGGACTCAAACACATTATGTGAGACTGTACAATGTCTTTACTGCTTGCATGGTGCGCAAGTGGGAGCCTTAACTTGCAATTTCCATGCTTTTTAATGCATGATTGAAATTGCAAGAGTCTTAACTATTACTGTAAACCGGAGGATTTTTTACAGTGGAATTTCCTGTTGTTTTTTAAAAGGCTATTCAATAAACTGTTACTGAAAACTGGAGGTTTTTATATAATGGAATAGTGATATAGCCACGTTTCAGAATTTCTGTGATTTCTATTAAGCTTGGCATACGTCCATTTCACAGAAACAAATTTTCTCTTGAATCATGTCTAGCGTGTGGCTGGCTGTAAAAAGGATGGTGGTAACCCACTATTAACCACAGTAGCAGACCCTAGAAGCTTGCACAAAATGGCTGAGTTTCTGTTGGCAGTGAGCCTCAAGGGTGGTTTTTCAAATCACTTCAAGATTTAAGGGGAAGGAGTGGTATTGTAGAAAGGCTAGGGAGCAAGGACAGCAGAAGCCCTGGAGGCAGGTCTGGCCTTACCACAGGGTGACCAGAGGCAACTACCTTGTACCCCACTCTTTTTCTACAGGGCTCCACAGTGGCCCCTATTTTCACTAGGGCAGGGTACTTAGATTGAGTACTCCACTCCCAGGGGGCCCTTAACACAACCATCTCTTCTAAGGCCACATAGAGGGTGCCGCTGAGGGGGTGAGGCCATGGCAAGGATATGGGACCACCAGGGCCCCACATTTATCTTCGCCCTGGGCCGAGGGTTGCTATATTCCAGCTCCCCAAATCCAGGTAGCCTCATTTACATATTATAAAAATGTTGCTACTTATGCAAATCAAGCACACTTATGGTTTCATTATCTAGCAGTTGTTTTGTGTCTGCTCCTGGCAACTACCACAAAGGTTGGGGAAGGATCAGAGGAAGCATCTTTTTATCTGACCATTTGCTCATGCCAGGAAAGAGTGGTGTCTTTCTTCTCAGACAACACCTAAGCTTATTGGGGACAGATGGGTCTTACTGTTGCTTCAGCAGTGCCTCTGTCCAGTTAATGTGCAAGTAGAAGTTCCAAGTATGGGGGGAGGGGAAGTCCTTGTTTTTTCTCCCAAATCTGGAACCTCTGACAGTTGGATACTAAAAGCATCCTCTCTTGGCTTGTAGAGTTCAGCGTTGGTTAGAAGAAAATGGAAAGCCCTCATAGTCAGCTGAAGTAAGATTTAGGGTGGCTGCTGTCCTGTGCACAGATACCTGGAAGTACACCCCATTGATATCAGTGGGGTTTCATTGGTTTCCATGGACTTCCTATCCAATGAAGTGTGGATAGGGTTCTCTTTCCTTTCCGACCCCCAGCACCACTTGGTGTGGATCAACTAACCCTTCCTCAGGGGTGTAGTAAGGCTGAGAAGGGCCCGGTCTCAGCCCACAATTATGCCCCCTTCCTTTGCAAGAGTGACCCTGGAGCCTTTTCCTTTTTGCTGCTCCACTAGCAGAACGTTTTGAAATCATGCCAAATAATGATATCCTTTTCTACCAAACTTTCGTTCCCCCAAACTCCACAAAAACCCTACTTACTCTTTTGGACATCACTAAAAACTATTTTTAAAGTAACAATCTTTAAACCAGCTTTAAAAGCCATGGAAAAAACATGGTTTTTAAAACCATCCTTAAAACAACCATCCTTAAAAACTTATCTGGACATCCTTAAAAACCTAAACCTCCAAAATTATCTCAAAAACACCATAACAGATGAAGCAATAAACACACAAAGCTTTAGCAAGAGAAGTTTGTGCTTCAGCCCTTTTTCACATCATCATTGCAGGACCCTACTGGAATTCTACACTCAAGATCTACATGGGCAAGCACAACCTAAAACTCACACATCACCTTAAATCTGCCATTATTCTATTTGAGTTATACATTTGATGTTACCTTGGCACAGCACACTTCTGGGCTGTACTTAAGGTATGTCAGTTGACATAATTGCTAACGAGAAAAGCATTTCTTAAACATTTCAAAATGCATACATTATAATATATCAATATAAAATTCACTTTTATACACAAATATGGGACAGTCCAAAAATTGTCATTCAAGGGAAAGTGGGTGGGGAACAGCAAAGTCGAAACAATGAGGAAGTTGGTCTTATCGTGGGGTGGGCTGGTGGAGAGCCTCAGGCCCATGGACCAAATGTGGCCTAGGACAAGCTTTTATGTGGTCCCTCTCCAGTTCCTGGATCTGGACCCTGCATCCAGATTTTACCTGCAAGCACTGAAAGACTGGGCTCAGGGGAAAGGAGCAGAGGCCACATCAGGGGGTTCAAACACCACCCCAGAAAGGTCTGTGCCAGTAATTCTACAACACAGGCATGCACACCTATGTGTAGAATGCAGACACACACACACATCATTCAGGACTTAGAGGGGATGGAGGAAATGTCTAGGGGAGGGTTGGCTTAGGGGTGGGGAGGGGGAGGTAAGTGCAACAGCTGAGAGTCTCTACCCAGTTTACCCCTGCGTGTTTGTGAGCCCTAGAGCCACTGCTGCTGTGACTGACACACCCAGGTTCTGGCAGGAGAAGATTCAGTTGGAGACCACACCTGGCAATGAAGCAAGCATCCAGCCTCACAGCCAGAGGGGGGAAGGAGGGAGAATGGGATTAAAGAGGGACTGGAAGGTGCAAACAAATAAATGGTAAAAGGAGTAAGCAGTTCCCATGCCTGCCCAGCTCCATTTCCTGCCTCCTCATTCCTCTCCCTGCAGAGTGACATTCCTTGGAGCAGGGAGAGGCAAAGCCAGTCCCAGACCCTGCCCAGTCCCCACACTGCTGGGGATGCGCTGCAGGCAGCTGCCCTGGTGGGACAGTGTCAGGGGTTGGGACCTGCCTCACCTGACCGTAACTTGCACTTGCATGTTGAGTGGGGGTAAGAGGGGCTGCTAACTGGTCCCTGGCTTGTGCTGTCTGAGGTGACTCTCGCACTGTATGTGACTCTGTCCAATTGCCTTGCCTTCCTCCGCCCTTCTCTCTCACTGCCTCCCCAGCTCGGTTCAGGAGCTCCTCAGAACTGACAGCTCTCCCCTCCTGATGGTCACCACGCATGAGTTCCTGGAACAGAGGGAGTACCTTTGCTCCAAGACAAGTCGCTGCTGCAGCAGTGCCACCTAAACCAAGTCTAGGACCAGGCTCAGGTCACAGCAGCAGGAGAGAGGAGCCGGGCTCATGAGCTGGCTCAGGCAGACTTGTGTAAGCAGTGAGGGGAAGCGTACAGTGTGTCTGCTGGCAGTGTGGTAGTGGGGTGCCTCTGCCTGCCTGTCGTGCGAACCTCAAGCCAGTGTCCGGTGTGTGTGGGTGGGTGGGAAGGGTCCTGGACCTCACTTGCCTGAGTGCCTCCGGGACTGGGTGGGACTTAAACTTGCTCTGCTTCACTGCTTGGTGAGTTGGCAGTGCTGGCAGTAAATAACTTACTCTGTAAGTAAATACATACTCTGTAAGTTACTCTGGAAGTTGCTTACTTACTCTGCTAGTAAAGCCGGGGTGGGACCCGGGCCCTCCCTTTGACTGCACGCTGCTGCTGCTGCTCTGGCCTGTGGCTGGTCCACTAGGTCCATGGATGGGATGGGACAGCTGGCCTCTCTCTCCTCCCTGTTATCTCTCTGCTCCTGCTGACTTGACAGTCTGGCTGGGCCGGGTAACGATGACTCCTCCAGTCAAATCCTTGCTGAGTTACTGCTCCTCGGGCCTGCCTCCCTTCACTGCTGCCTCACCTTCGTGCACGTGCTTTCTCTGGCGTAAGCTCACCAAGTGGTGCTGCTCGGGGCAGGGACCGGGGATCATCATGTAGATCACAGTTGCAGCCTCCGCCAGCAGCTTGAGTGAGACAGTGCTGTCACAGGATGACACAGCATGGCACAGACAGGCTAAAAGTGCAGCTACCTGTCTTGCACTGCAGCTGGTCAGCTGAGCCCTGTCGGTAGCGGTTTGCAAAGAGTCAGCTGGGCCGCCTGCCTCCGCTGCCCCCCACCCCCAGCTAGTTCAGGCAAGGCAGAGACGAGATTCCAGGCCAGGTAGTGCTCCAAACGGGCACCAGGTAGAATGCTTACATTCAGGGCAAAACCCAGCCAACCGGGTACATAAGAAGTGCCATACTGGGTCAAACCAATGGTCCATCAAGCCCAGCATTCTGCCTCCGACAGTGGCCAGTCACGGGGGCCTGGGAGAAGCCCCCAACAGGTCACCATGCTATCCATTCCCTGTGGGTTATCCCCAGTCTCCTGACAGTAAAGGGTTTTGTTCCCCAATCCTATCTGGCTAATAGTTCTATTAGCAGCTGTCTTCCAGAAACTTGTCCAAACCTCTTTTAAACTCCGCTATACTGCTGGCCTTGACCACCTCCCCTGGCAGTAAATTCCACAACCAAATTGTACGCTGAGTGAAAAAATACTTTTTTTTGTCAGTTTTTACTCTGCCACCTGTGAGTTTCATGGAGTGTCCCCTAGTTTTAGTACTAGTTGGAGGATAAATAACCATTCCCTGTTTACAAGTTCCACACCGCTCATGATTTTATAGACCTCTATCATATCTCCTCTCAGCCGTCTCTTTTCCAAGCTGAAGAGCCCCAACCTATCAAGCCTTTCCTCATACAGGTGCTGTTCCATACCCTGGATCATTTTTGTTGCCCTTCTCTGTACCTTTTCTAGTTCCGCTATGTCTTTTTTGAGATGGGGTGACCAGAACTGCACACAGTATTTAAGGTGCGGTCGCACCATTGATTTGTATAGAGGCATTATGGCATCTTCAGTTTTATTCTCTATTCCCTTGTGAATAATTCCTAACATTCTATTTGCTTTTTTGACCACTGTGGCACACTGGGCTGAGGATTTCAGTGTATTATCCACAATCACTTCCAGATCCTTTTCCTGAGTGGTAACTCCCAGCTTAGTACCCAGCATTGTGTACTCATAATTTGGATTATTTTTCCTAATGTGCATCACTTTGCACTTGTCCACATTAAATCTCATCTGCCATTTAGATGCCCAGGCACCCAGTCTTGGGCATCTAATATTACCCAGTGTAATATGACAACCCTACCTGTACCCTGCAAATTTTAAAGCCAGAGTGAAAGCTGAGTTCTGAGAGGACATTTAGACTTGAACTGTTTGTATTCAAGCTAATCTCCAGAAAGGCAGTGAGCTCTGACACTGAGGTCTGTCATGGTGCTCTGTTAAGATTGTGGTTAGGAGTTGGCCTTTTGACATGATCTCTCTCCTCTCCTGTGGTCTCTGTGGTGGTCGTCTTTAGTAAGGATTAAATAACACTTGTTGAACACATTCAAAACCATTTACTCTTTCTGAAATAACATGATATGATAAAATTTTATTATAACATGTTCTTGTTTTTTTTTAAGTGCATTTGTTCTTAGATGCCCAATGTGGAGGAACACCTAATATAGGCCTTATTTGCAGAAGGGGAGGATTCATCACTCGTGAAAACTAGATTTGTTTTAAGGTATCTTCTGATACCCCAAATTGAAGAACCTAGTTATTAGTTGATCTTGAGTTTAATCTGCTTAAATATTTGCACTGTTATTATTATTAGCATAGTGCTTTAAAAACCTTCACCCTCGCAACATTTGTTGTGAGCTGCCCTGAGCTGCCAGAGGCAGGAAGGGGCAGCATAGAAATTAAAGTATGTATAAATAAATAAATAAATAAATAAATGTTCCTGAAAGCTGAGTTTTTATTATTCTTTTATTGATTTATTTATTTTTGTTTATTTTCAATTTACAGATGAGGTATTGAGGTCAAGTAATAGTGACTTGCCCAAGGCATTCTAGTGGTTTTCCTGGTCTAAGTATAACACCTTGTCCATTAGGCTGCAGTACGCTTCTTTTGTCAGTGGTGCAGTTTGCTGGAGTTTTGGGTGACTTTCACTAAGGTCTTTTTCCTTTCCATTCATCTTTTATTTCTGTGACTGGCAATGCACATTTCTGCACAGTGGTCTGCCATGGTGATGTCTGGTGCTCTCTACTCTAGAGCAGAGAGGCGAAAGGGCTTTTTGATGACTTCCTTTCAAAAGCAAACTCCTTCTAATACACACCTGAAAATATTCACATTTGCTTTTCCAATTACTCATTTGTTCAGTTTTCCACTTCTTGCCTGTCCTAACAGTATCGGGTTTAGCTTTATCATACATTCCTTTCAATAACTCTTTGAAAGTGTCTTTTATTTAGCTTTTGTTCCAGAAAACGGCTCACTACAAAATTTCACAACCAATCACATGAGTGTTTGTAGCAATGAGTGGATGGGCCTGGTTTATCTAGGTGGAAGGTGTGGCTGGCTATCAGCGTTGACAATTAGCCAGTCCTGCAATATATGCTGTGCTTAGCAGCACAGTTATAGTATCTTTTCTCTTGCTGGCTTTATTTAATCAATGCACAGTTAATTGACTTAGTGAAGAGATTAAACAAAAAACAAAAAAAAAACACCCTCAGCCAGACATTGTCTCCCTCAGACATCTAATTTTTCACTACAAGCAGGTACCTAGATTTCAGACCACGCTCTGTGCTGTAATACCTGTTGATTTGTGTGATATCTTTCTTAAGATATTAACCAGATCAGACACTTGGCTACTATTCAGTTGAGAGAAATCTGTGCATTCATTTCTTTATTGAAGTTCTCTCTTCTAGTCACAAGTCACAACTTTCCAGGCTAAATAAATAACGGTCCTTCTCAGCCCTACCCAAAGTAGAAATGCAGAATTTTGTCATCTTGGATGCTTCAGAACAAACTGTGTTATCTCGGAAGTCTCTACTGCTGTTCTTCCCGTTGCGTATATTCACACCACCAGACTTTCCAGTCCCTGCAAAGTTGGGTAGCTATTCCTTTTTCTTATTACCTAACCAAAAACCTCTGACTTAAAAATCCCATTAAGGTGGCATTGCAGTTTAATCAAGCTTTAACAGAACAGTAAATTTAATGTTAAGGTACATTACTCATATGCTCCTATTCATCCAACCTAGCTTGCCTATAAAAAATAAAAATACTGTTCCCCCTCTCAAAGTAACTTTCACAAGCAATACAGATTCATCCATTTCAAATAGCAACAACATAACATTCAATCATTTTCAAAACAGTAGATTACTCAACACATTCTTCATGCTTCACTAATCTACACTCAAAAATATTAATATAATTTACATCTTAACTGAAATTAAACTTAATAAATGTGTTAGTGACAATGGTTGTGATCCCATGCCCTGAGGACTGTGAGCATGTGTGGGCATGCATGCAAAAACTGTGTGGATCCGTATTGCGGGCACATTGTGCTCTGCGGAAACCATGCACCGTTTGAATACGGCTCTGCATGTGCGCACGTGCACAGTCCGCAGGGCATGGGATTGCAGCCATTGTGAATGAGGGTCACAAGTGATTAGGATAGTATCAATTTAATTTCAATTAAGACTTAAATTGTATTTTTTTTTAGTGTAGATCAGTGAAGCATGAAGAATGTGTTGAGTGATCTGTTTTGAAAATGATTGCATGTTACTTTGTTGCCATTTGAAATGGATTAATCTGTCTTGCTTGTGAAAGTTACTTTGAGAGGGGGAAATAATACTTAATAAGTAAGCTAGGTTGGATGAATAGGAGCATATGAGTAATGCGCTTTAACATTAAATGTACTGTTCACTTAACGTTTGATTAAATTGTAATGCTACCTTTGATAGTCCCGCCTGCCTGGATCCAGCAGAGATCACTCAGGTGGCAGGGAGAAATTTTATTTTATTTTATAATTTTTTATTTTATCTTCTGAAACATACCAACAAACAAAGAAATACAGGTTCAATTTCTGTGGTAGGAAGAATTTTGATAGAATTTCCCTGGGCCACTGCAGTCTGTGCCAGCTGCACTGGGGTCAGCAAACCTTGTCCAACTTTTCCCCTGGTGCCTAGCAGATCACCGCTTGAGCCCGCCATCTGCCTTCACCAGGGATTATGCAAGTGGCAGTGGGAAAGTGAACCAGGTTCCATATGACAGTGAATTGGCTGTCCCTATTCTCTGAAGACGGGAATGGAGACGGGCAATGTTACTATTCAGGCAGCAGCCAACTAGCTCCAGTAATAGATCAGCGGTATGCATATGATAGGCAGCTTCAGGGGTGGAGGGATGTACTCTATTGATGGTCGGTGGAGGCTGGTGACTGGAAGGTTATTTCAATCAGTTGTGTTCCTTGTGCATAATCGATTGTTGGTGCAGCCCAGTGACTAGGAGGATATTTAAATTGATTTTTCTCATTCCCACTATGATTGATTCCCGGTGCCTGGGATGATATGCTCTATCTATTCAGTGAACAGGAGGGAGGGTATACATATGCGGTGTCCAATTGCTCCTGCAGCCTGGCGACTGGGAGGTTATGCTCTCCCCATTCTCTGAATGAGTGCATGGCAGATACCAATGTGCTCATTCAGGGAATGGGAAAAGGTGAATAAAGAGACTTGCATGCTCTGAGGAGCCAGCTGGATTCAGTGAGAATCCTCCATGGGTATTTTCAAACGTTATGAGATCACGCTCAACCATAGTGAACCACGGTCAATCCCGCGGTGGGACCAAAGCGCCCTGAACATCTGTTTGGCGTCTGCTAGATGTTCACCACGGTCAATACCCACATGGGGTCAATTTCAACCACGCTTCCAGGGCTACCTGCGGGACAATCTCCGAAAGCGTGATCAAAGAGATTCCCGGCGGGAACCACCAAAAAGTAACGTCTGGATGGCAATCACTGGCCGGAACCAAAGACAATGATTCCCAGCTGGGAACAAAGCACGCAGTGTCGCTGCCAGGCAACCAGCAACAACACAGGCACTGAAGGGAGATTTAAAGGGCAATATGCAGCAGGGAAGTGTGGCATGATGGAGCGAGGAGGGAGGTGGAAGAGAGCGGTGGGAGAGAGAGCGAGGGTGGAGGTGGAGGATGCGCAGGCGGAGGAGGGAGTCGTGCTGAGGATGGAAGAGGCAGAGGGACAACACCTGCAGCAGCTGGGACAGGATGCCCCGGGGACAGTAGCTGGACCGGGGGAGGAGGGACCCCAGAAACGGGTAAGGGGAAACAAGGCGAGTGAGCAGGCCGGCACCGAGGAGCCCGGGCAGCAGGTGGAGGAACCAGGTGAGGCATGTGGTCCAGTTGGGGGGCCCAATGGGGTGCCGGGAAGGGGTCCTGGCATACCCGGAGGCAGTGGGAGGGGCTGGGTGGCACACCCGGGGGGCCACGGAGCCCCTGGGGTCACGGAGCCCCAGGCCCATCCCAGGGCCGAGGGCGGGCTCCCGGGGCGGCAGGCCACACAGCTTCCCGTACCTTACAGGGCAACCCCAACAGCCACTGTCTCCAGGGCCCATGCCCCCAGCACAGCGCATGAGGGAGCACCGGGCACAGGTCTGCCGGCAGATGGAGGACATCATCCGGACCTCGGTAGAACAGGGGAAGAGGATGATAGCAGCCATGGACCGGATGGAGGCAGCCATCGAGCGGTCCCTGGAGCGAGCGGAGGCGCGGGACATGAGGCTCCAGGCTGGGGTATTCCAGGGATGCCCCCTCGGTCTCACACACGTTGTGCAGCACACAGCAGGCACCGATCACCAGGGCTGAGGTCTCCACAGTGTAGTCCAGCCAGCCTGTGAGGCTCCTCCAGTGCTGCTTGAGGGCCCCGAAGGCCCGCTCCACCACGGTCCTGCTGGAACACAGGCGGGCATTGTATAGCGCCTCCACAGGGTTGCGGGCGACCTGGTATACCTTCATTAGCCACCGGGTGAGGGGATAGGCTGGGTCACCCAGGATATAGGGGGGCATCAGGATCCCCTCAATCCAAGTCATCCCCATGTCAGCAAAGTCCCCACCCCGGAACATCTGGGCATAGAAAGGGGAGATGGTCATGATCCGGGCATCGTGACTGCGGCCAGAGTTGTCTGTGAAGATGTCTATGAACCTCTACCGGTGATCCACAACCGCCTGCAGCTGCAGTGAGTGGTACCTGTGCCTGTTGACATACTGTGCGGCCTCCCCTGTGAAGGGGCGGAGGATCTCAATGTGGGTGCCGTCCATGGCACCCATGCAGTTGGGGAAGCCTCCGGCCGTGAATCCCACCATCACAGCCACTTGATCCACCAGCTGGATCGTTCTGTCCTGGATCATGCCCTCCACAGCCTCGCACACATCCCGGAGGATACAGGCAATGGTGATCAGGCCAATCCTGAAGTGCTGGGAGACGCACCGGCAGAAGTCGGGCATTGATAGGCCCCAGACCTCTATAGCCACCCGCTGGACCATGGGGATAGGGGTCCTCATGGGGGTGTGCTGTCGCTCAAGCCAGGACGTAAGTTGCTCAGCAAGCCAGAGCATGGTGAGCTTGTCCATCCTAAAGTGGGCCCTCCAGGCTGTCTCGTCCCACTGGGCCACCAACCCTGTGCCCGCTCCGTGACCCATATCCGCCTGTCAATGGGCATAGTGAGCAGGGTTCCTGGTGCATGGTCTCCCTCCCCCATTGGAGGCTCCTGGCCCCCTCGCAGATCATCGCAGACTGGGTTTGGCCCCAGCTCGCGGCTTGCTGGTCTACCCCAGACACCCTCTGCGCCCTGAGTTGGGCAAGGGCTCGCCTGCGCCCATGGTGGACCCTGTGGGCTCGTGCAGCTCTCCAGGCCAGGGAAACCCGCAGGTGGGCGCCCAGGTGCTGCTCCTCGGTAAGGAAGTGCAGCTGCTCGGTGTAGTCACGGTACCACTCGGCTGCGAGCGCGAGGTGCATCCAGTAGGTGTCTGCCCTGTCCCGCTCCATGGTGGTTGGGGCCCCGAGGGTGGGGGACGGTTATGCTGGCCCGGTGATGGCCCAGGTGGCCTGTGGCCCCACCCCCAACTGCTTGGGCCTCTCACTGTGATGCTGGTGTCCGTGGGCATGCAGTTGGGTGCACCTGCTGTCCGAGCATGGGGCCTAGCGCACGCATGTGCGTGCGTGGCTGTGCATTCCTTGTGCAGCTGCATGCCTTCTGCCATCACCCCCCTCCCTGTTTGCAACACCGTGTCCTTGCTGGCCTGATTAGCGGTCCTGTTTGCGCGCTCGTTTCCTGCAGCTGTGCTGGGTCTTCACCCCATGCCTCGCTCTGTTGCTATACAATGTTGCGGCCCATGGCCGCCTGGCTTGTCCTTGGGACCCCTCGGAGCCCCCCCCTCTGCCCTGGAGGGGATGTGTGCCCCCCTGTCCATGGTGTTATTCTCCCTGTCTAGCTGGACCATGGCTGGTTGTGCTTCCACCGGGCTCCCGTTTGCCGGCCCCCATGGTGCCCCACATAGCTGGATCTTCCGCGAGATCATGTCCCTGTGTGACCTGTGACATACCCCGGCTGTGCAGCTGCTCCTGGGTTGCCCGGACAGCCAGTTGGGTGCTTATGCGAGTCTGAGCTCTGGTCTTCGCTACTTCGGCTATGAGGCGAGCGCTCGGGATTGCCGGCTGCATGCAGAGACGCTGGGGCTGGTTCCCTTCCCCGATGGGCACCTCCCAGAGATGAGGTGCTCTCATGTGGCCTGGTCCGTGGCTGAGACCGTGTCTGCACTGTCTGTGTGCAGCCTGGCCACCTACACACTCTGCCTTGTGGAGGGGGCCCCTGCCTTGGCCGTGTCTTACTTTGGCTGTGTGCATGGGGCCCGTGGGTACCAGCGCTCCTGTGGGGTGGTGTATCACTGGCTGTTGGAGCTGGGGCAGCTTCCGTGGCCCCCTTCTGCTGACTGCTGCGTGTCTGAGTCTACCGTGGCGGAGCTATCGGCGCTGTCGGGCGTGGGGGCCCGTTCGGATGTGCAGTTGGGGCTGTCCATGCAGGATCCCTTTGAGGCATACTACCTGATTGCCCACTACATGTTCGTGCTTAGGTACTGCCGGGGGATGATCCATTGGCCCCACCTGGTTCATCGGGTGGGGCACCCGGCCCCTGGACCCATCATGGCCCCGAGCAGCTGGCTGTGAGTCCCGGTGTGCCTCCCGGCCCCCCGGTTGCCTGCCCCCGTGTAGGCTCCCACCCCTGCCCAGGGGCCGGGTTCTTCTGGCTGCTCCCCCCCCGATGTCTGTGCCATGCTGCTGTGCTGTCTGCTTCCCGGGGTGCTGCTGCCCCTGCCTGTGGTTCTGGGCCCCCTCCAGCCCCAACCCCCCCGTCTGCCTCTGCACCCAGTGTTCCCCTCCATGGTTGCCTTCCCCAGTGCCTGGGTCCAGCCCTCTGCATGACCTCACCGACCCGCCTGTGTCCAGCAGACTGTCCTCACCTGCCAGCGCTGACACCTGCAGCCCCAACCCTCCCCCCCCCTTTGGGTGCCTGTGTGACCTCAGGGTTCTGGGGCCCCGGACAGCCCCTCCCGGCTTCCTCCTGGGGAGGGGTTCACATCCTTGGACCTGCTGTGTTGTACTGGCTCTCCTGCCTGCTCTCCATTGCCCCCTCGCCGGAGTGTGGGGTCTGTGTGTGCCTCCTGGACCGTTCCTGGCCCACTCGCTGTGCCGTGTGGGCTCCTGCTGTGCCTTGGTCTCGAGCTCCTGGGGTCCCCCTTTCCAGGACTGTCTGTGTTGCTGTGGGGGTGCCCGTGTGGACAGTTCTGCTGTGGGGGTTGTGGTTGCTGTTGCCAGAGTCCTGCCCTGCCCCTGTGCTGTTTCCCCCCCTCTTCCCTGTTCTGCGCCCCACCCCCCGTGCCCGGTGTGCCTTGTGTGTTGTCCGGGCGCCCGTGTTCCCCCTTCCCTTCCTTTCCTGTGTGTTTGTGTGCGTATATATGCCTAGGCTTGTGCTGTGTGTTCTACTGTGCCCTCGCTGTCTGTGTGCCTGTTGTGTGTGGTATCTGGCCGGCTCTTCTCCCTCTCCCCCTTCCCTTCCCGTTTCCCATGTGTGGGCATTCCCTTTTGTGCCTTTTGGCTTCGTTTGCCCTCAGGCGGCCATGTCTGTGTCCCGCCCCTGCCCAGTGCCTTGTGGGTATTTTGACCATGGCCAGGACTCAGTGTCACGTCTGTTGCACTGCCCCGGCCCGTGAACTGCCGGCCTGATTCCGTGCTGTGGTTCTGGTCCCATCACGTCTGTTCAGGGCTTTTATTGACCCCGGGGGGGTGGTTGTTCAGTTCACCCCCACCGGGAATCCACTGTGGTGAACCAGGCGCCTGTAACGTCTGAAATTACCCCATGAGTCAGGGAGAATTTTGAAGTAGGTTCCCTGGGATACTGCTGCCCGGAGCGGCTGTGCTGGACCAGGGAACCTTGTTCAACTTCCCCCTAGAGGCTAGATGATGGCCACTGCAGCCGACTACAACCACATTATAACTTTAGTTCCATTTACCAAAAATGGTACTTTTAAAACATAACTTTTTTTTTAGAAAACAGTAATTTTAGAATAAGAAGCAACAGCATCTAGTATACACTATCTTTAATTTTCTAAGTCATGATATGTAACCTATATCTTGCAGAAACTCTGCGAAGCCGGTCAATAGCTTTTTGTCAAAAAATTGGAAGTGTTTGCTCTACTGTCTCCCAATGAAAAGTATAGGTGGTGTTAAATAAAAGTTTGCAACTTCCTTTACTATATAGAGCCGTAGCTATGGCTCTATAATACTTCCCTCTCATACTAGAAAAGCCACCTGCCTTGATTTATTATCTTGCCATTGGTGAGAGGGTTGGGTTAGAAATTAAACAAAATCAAAATAAATAAATTGTCTCAAGAATTCTCATGACCCTAGTCTGCACTCTCTGATAAAACAATCAAAACCTGATTTTTATACTGTTGCTAGCCTGAGTCTTCCACACTCCCGGGGTGAGGCAACATCATGGACTGAGTTTGAGGAAGTAGCTATTTCTCCACTCCACTTGCTCTTTTTCTTTATGCTCTAGGGCAGGGATATCCAACTTTTTCTTGGCATGAGCCACTTTTATGTTTGAAGATAAGACATGAGTAACAGTGGATTTCAGTGTGAGGATTGTGGCAGGACCAATATGATACACACTACATATACAATTCCAGAAGGAACAACATGATAAAATTGAATTATTTATTATACATGTGTCTGGACCCAACCACAAGCATGGGTAACCATATCAAAATGATGACACCAAACAACAAATGTCCATACACATGTCCTACGAGATCCCGGGTGATATTCTCCTTTCAACAGTTGGTCTTTATGAAGAATCTTGAACAGATATGGAAATCACAAAACAGATGCCATAGCTAAGTTGGTCTTCTATACACTGATGGTATAAAATATACACAATAAATCAATATCCCATATCCCAAGACTAACTTCAATGTTTCCTTCCCTGACTAAATGTCACATTACATAATAGAAAAGAATACACAATACATAACCCAAATAAGTCAGATGCATGACAAAAAACACCAATGTCTTATATAAAGTTTGGCCATTCTTACAGTGGTGCTTTGCAATGTTGTACTCTTTAAGGGTGGGTTGATTTTTGGAAATACTTATACTAGTTTTTTTATTGGATAGATGTGAGGCGCACTCTCACCATGAAACAGACTTTTTTCATAGAGCAGTTCTTCATGTGTTTGAAGTTGGGTAAGAGCCTTGTGGCAGTTTGTTATACATTTTCAGTTATTTTGTTGGGTTTTTTTTAAATTTTGTTGTTCATGGTCTGGGGTATGTAGGTAGGTCATGGGATATTTGAATAGGCCTAATCTCAGAGAATTGAATTTAGCTAGAATGGTCATTTATATTGCTCATATATTCATGGTGGTTGTGTAGTTTGTTTATTTATTTTTACATTTATGGCCAACTTATCCAGACCTTGAGAATAGTAGGTCATGGGGCATATATAGAGGCCCTACCCAGAGATTCAATTTTACTAGACTTATTACCTACATTGCCCATATTCTCATGGTGGGTTTATTGTTTCTACATTTATGGTTAGTCCATTTAGACTTTAGAAATAGTAAACATCATAATTAGGGTGAAGGGGATTATAGTATAATGTTTTTCCATTGGGATATGAGTTATCCATGTTTTGGGGTGTTTAGTAGGTCATGGGATATTCGAATAGGTCTAGTTTTGAGGTTAAACCAAACCAGAATTGATATGCATATTGTTTTTTTTATATTGATGGTGATATTGCAGTATATTGTCTTTGTACAGGTACATGCCCTATGGAGATAGTTGTATGTATTTTTACTTGTTTGGATCCAAGAGAAGACTGTAAGTAATAATGAACGTTATATAAGACATTGGTGTTTTTTGTCATGCATCTGACTTATTTGGGTTATGTATTGTGTATTCTTTTCTATTATGTAATGTGACATTTAGTCAGGGAAGGAAACACTGAAGTTAGTCTTGGGATATGAGATATTGATTTATTGTGTATATTTTATACCATCAGTGTATAGAAGACCAACTTAGCGATGGCATCTGTTTTGTGATTTCCATATCTGTTCAAGATTCTTCATAAAGACCAACTGTTGAAACGAGAATATCACCCGGGATCTCGTAGGACATGTGTATGGACATTTGTTATGTTTGGTGTCATCATTTTGATATGGTTACCCATGCTTGTGGTTGGGTCCAGACATATGTATAATAAATAATTCAATTTTATCATGTTGTTCCTTCTGGAATTGTATATGTAGTGTGTATCATATTGGTCCTGCCATCCAGCTTGTTGGCCTTGTGCTCAGCACTTTTTTGTTCCATATATCGGCCAACACCTCTCTTTTTTTGGTAGTGTGAGGATTGTGCCATCACAGGAGATTATAATATTATCAATTACTAATGTATTTATATAGTGTCAAATTTCTCGTACTACAAAAAACTGTGGCAATTTATATTAGTGCTGCCTGTGTTACAAAAATACAGAGGAATACATTTAAGCAGAACTTGCATAATTTCTGGATTAGTAGAATTTGTTTTCCCCAGCCAACTGTCTATGGAGATGTATTGCTTCTTGATCTAGATAAGTACAAATTTGAACCCTGATAACTTGAATTTCTTAAGGTGTCTAGAGTATACCTACCTAACTTTAAATTATTATTATTATTATTATTATTATTATTAACAACAAACATTTATATAGCGCCAGCAGTGTACCTGGCACTTTACAAAGTAATAAAATAGACACGGTCCCTGCCCCT
>QEPC01014158.1:1670704-1693081 GCA_003113815.1 Sphenodon punctatus | reverse complement strand
CCGGAAGGCCTAGAGCGTCTCTGACGCCGGCAGCCACAGCTGGCGCTGAGGCCTCCGGACCGCCCGCCGCCGCCGCCGGAGCTCCGCAAGCAAGGTAAGCGCACTGAACTTTAGTAGGGGTGATCCCTGGGGGGTTGGGGGGGTGTTAAACACCCCCCCAGGGATCGGGTCATACTTATCAGCGGCTGCGGGGACGCCGCGGCCGCTGGTGCTGCGGGGTGGGCTCGCCTCTGGGTCTTTTTTTAAACAAAAATCCAGGCTGGGCAGGGTGGGTGGGGGGTGTCCCCCCTTCCACCCGTGTAGCCTGGGAGGGGGAGGGGGAGGGAATTAATTTATTTCATTAATTTCAATGGGGACACAGCGCCCCATTGAAATCAGTGAAATAAATCCGGTACCGGTATACCGGATTTAATCCGGGAATCCGGTTTTCAGAGAACCGGTAACCGGTAAATCCGGTAGCCGGTAATGGGCCTGGGGTCCCACCTCTAGTATTAGTATTAATTAGTAAAATATTAGTATTAATTATTTATTGGTAGCAAGTGGTTAAAATACTGTAGTATATACCCTGTCAGTGTGAGTCTGTGTGTTGGGCAGCTGGGAGCTGGGGAACATCAGTTCTCTTGTCTCCAACCATGTTAGACCCTCACTGACAGCTAGGCAGAGCTGTGTGTGTGTGTATCTGTATAATCCTGTCAGTTCTCATCCTGGAAGTCTCAGGGTAGTAGAAGTGAGTACTAAGTTTCCCTGTTTCCAGCCCACCCAAGTCTCCCAAGGCTGGAACTAGGCCTGAAATGAGATCTTGCTAATCTCAAGAATTTTGTTGAGAACCAGGCTCTCGATGAGATTTTTGAGATCAAGTACGAGCTGATAGTTGGTCACTTACTTATCCTGCCCTTCCCTAAAAAGGCTCAGGGCAACTTACAAATAAAATAGAAACATATTTTAAAAATAAAATAAAAAATTCATAAAAATAATAAAATACAAAAACCATGCCAACCCCCCCCAGTCCTACCCCAAATTCACCCACCAACCCCCCATCCCTGTCTGCCAAATGCCTTCACAAATAAGGTCATACATCACCTCTGGAAGATGCTTGGGTTCAGACAAAACTCCAGGGAAGGGAGTTCATAACACTGGGGCAGCAACTGAGAATGCCTCCCTGCAAACCCTCATTATACAGAGAAGACTGACGGTACCCACAGGAAGGTGCTCCTGCCTGGCCAATCACAGGGACTGCAAGGGGGTATGGAAGGCAGGCGGTCTCTCAGATACATGGGGCCCAGATGGTCAAAACCAGCACCATGAATTGTGCCCAGAAAGCTCTCGGAGCCAGTCACCGGTGTAATATGCTCCTGGCACCTCACCTCCGAAATGAGGTGAACGACTGCACTAACTGCAGCTTCTGAACAGTCATCAAGGGCAGCCCCGTGTAGAACACGTTGAAGTAACCTAGCCTCAGGGTGATGAAAGCATAGATGACAGTGGCCAGATCTGAACTGGAAAGAAAGGAAAGGTCTCAGCTTCATTACTGGATGGAGCTGGTGAAAAGTCCTCCTGGCCACCGCTGCAACGTACGTACTACTACTACTTATAGGGGCACAATCACACTTCTATAGTTAAGGTGAAATGCAATTTCAATGCAATTTCCGCCTATCTGTAACATGGGAGTATTTCTTCACTGCACTTGTGGGTTGTGACCGAAAATTGTTCCAGATAATATTATTATTTCAGGTGTTTAGTAAAACTGAATGGAGTCGAACATTAAAGTTTAGATTCAGGTATTTACTGGTGAATTTTGGGACGTAATGGTGCTGTAAATAAAAAGTTATATAGAAAAAAAAGTGTGCTTTAATATCAATGGAAGAAATCCTTAAGTCGTGCATGTACATTTCATGTACTAACGTTGTAAAAACATCTCTAGTAGTAGTTGACGGGCCACATCAATTCTTGTTTCTATTTGCTAGGGGTATTGGGGGGGTGCTCAGTGGAAAGAGGGTGAACTTAATAAAAAGTTCTTGTTGAAATAATGATGCGTTGAAGAGAATAGAAGGAATTGTTAAGTTGTGCGTGCCTATTGTAGGTCTCCTAGCGTTAGATATACAGCATTGTATAAATTTCTTCAGTGTGAAGGAGAGCTGAGAGACTAGCTGGTGGGGGGAGGTTAGGTAAGTATGGGTGGTGGGGGAAAATATGGCTAGTGAGGCAGTCAGCTTAGCCAGGGCAGGGAGGGGGGTAAGTGTGACTGGTGAGGGGGCATGTTAGCTGAGGTGGGGAGTAAGTGTGGCTGACAAGGGGACAGGTTAGCTGGATCAGGGGCTAAGTATGGCTGGCGGGGGTTCTGGGTTGGGAGTAAAATCTGTTGCAGGGGATTGCTTGTTTGTTTAGTTACATAGTTTTACAGGGCCTGTCTGCTCCACAAGTTGGCATAGAACTTATGGCATAGAACCCTAGCCGCTCTGCTTACTGTCGAATATTCATCACCGGCACAGCAGCACAATCTTTTAGTGTCCATATATATATTGGTATGAGTCCCACAATCAGGAGAGGAAAACGTTGCTCAAACCAACACTTTATTTGAGTTAAACAGTATCTGGAATTTAACTAACAGCATCACCTTGTGTTCAACAAATTTATAACTTATTGTAAACTCTGTTTTACTCATACATCTTTTCTGTAACTAACACATTTCATCAGTTCATATATTATTTCTCACTCCACTGACTTCCACAAAATTAATTAGTAGACATGGTGAAGTGGTGGGTATTTTTTTGTTATAATCTTGACTGCATTTAAGGAAGAATGAGAGTTATGATGTTGAAAAGATATTGATATAGAGTTGTTAATGAAATGTATGTGAGTGATACTGATGCAGTTGAAAACGATGTATTATAATCGTAAGATATTTGTACTTTGTACAGTAGTGAAATGGTTAGTTTTCACTAATTCGCCTTAGCTATGAATTTAAAGTAAAGGTTTTTAGATATTGGAATCAATTCTATAGCACTACTAGGTGTATACAGTGTTCTACAGTCACAGATTTTTGAAGTCAGGTTCTTGCCCAGTGGGCTTACAATCTAAGATGGACAAGGGTTAGTGGAACACAGGGACAGGCACACACATATTCCCATTTTACAGATAAGGAACTGAGGCTGAGAGATTGTGACTTGCCCAAGGCCAACCAGTGAGTTCATGACTACAGCAGGAATTGAAACCTGGCTTTTCAAGACCAAGTCCAGCACCTTATCTACTACACCACACTGGCTCTCACCCATAATGGCTCTCTCAGCCTGATGATCCAGAAGCACTCCCAAGGCTGCAAATTTGACTGGCCAGAAGGGACCAGACCTCATCAATAAGAAGAGTCCCAATCCCCTCCAGGCCACAAGGCCACTATAATCACCTCAGTCTTGTCTGGATTCAGTCTCAATCGACTCACCCTCATTCATTCCCCAACAGCAGTCAGGCCTCAGGTAAGCACAGAAACTGCAGGGCCTGGGTTGGATGAAAAAGAGAGGTAGAGCTGAGTGTCATCAGAATACTGATGGCACTTCATCCTAAACCTCCAAATGATGTCGCCCAGTGGCCTCATATATACATTGAACAAGAAGGGAGGCAGACTGGAACCCCACAGGAGAGGTCCTGAGCAGACGACGAGCAATCACCCATCGTCACTCTCTGGGACCTCCTCAACAGGAAGCAGGAGAACCACTCGAGTGGTCCTACGCACTCCCACCAGGTCCAGTAGTTGTGTCAACAACATTGCATGATCAACTGTATCAGAGGCTGCTGAAAGATCTAACAGGATCGGGATAGAATTTATCTTGTCAATCTCCAGGCACGGGTCATTGACCGAGACCACAAGTGCAGTCTCCATGCCATACCCAGGGCGAAAGGCGTACTGGAATGGGACCAGGAATCCAATGATAGTGAGATGATCCTGTCAGGCAACCACCTGTTCAATAACCTTCCTTAAAAAGGGAAGATTAGAGACAGACTGATAGCTGGCTGGGGAGTCAGTGTCCAAAGATGACTTCTTAAGCAGGAACTGGACAACTGCAGTTTTATGAGTCTCCAACACCCTGCCCTCCCAAAGGGAGGTATCAACAATTCCAGTCAGCAGTGCCCCCAATGTCTCCTGGTTAGCTTTGACCAGCCAGGATTGGCAAGGATCTAGTTAAAAACTGGTTGCCCTCACTGCCCCAAGCTCCCTCCCCCACATCAGTGGGTGATACCAATTGAAGCTGATCCAAATAAACAGGGCAAGACTGAGTTCCATAACCTCAACCTCTCATTTTGCAGGTAAAATAGCAGCATCCAAGTCGTGGTGAATACAAGCGATTTTTGTCTGTGAAGTAATTAATGCAAATGTCACAGTAGGCATTAGATGATTCCATTTCTGGGTAGAGGCAGACCGGATTAACCAGGCCCCTCGCCACCAGGAACAGCTCTGCTGGGTGAGACATCGCAGATGCTATGATAGCAGAGAAGAAAGCTTTTTTTTGCTATTATCAGAGCCATGGCATAGTTCTTTAAAAACAACATATGTCACAATCGGTCGGCTTTAGCGTGAATCGAGCATCACCTGTACTCCAACCGCCTACCCTCCCGCTTCAGCTGCCTCAGGTCCTCCATATACCAGGGAGACCTGTGTCGCTGCAACAGAGGGAATGGACATCTGGTTGCAACTGTGTTGATGGCCATGGTGAAGATGTCAGTCCACAATGACATCTGTTCTCCACGAGTTTCTAATTATTATTTTTTTAAAAAAGCTCTGTGCATGCGCAAATTTTCTACCAGGCCTGTTCTGCGCATGTGCAGCCCTTTTCAAAGATGGTGTAGGCTGTGTCGGCACCATTTTGGAAAAAGGCAGCCAGTTCTGTGCATGTGTATGCCAGCTGCCCTTTTCCAAAATGGTGTTGACATGGCCTGTGCCATCTTTAAAAAGGGCTGCACATGTGCAGAATGGCCTCGGTGGCCATTTGTGCACGTGCAGAGCATTTTAATTTTAATTTTTTTTAAGAATCTTGTGAGATCTTGAATCGGTAGAGAGAGACTACTATTACTACTACTTATCATTTCTATAGTGCTACTAGTCGTGCGCAGCACTATACAGATACACAAAACATAAAGACAGTCCCTGCTCCATGGAGCTTTCAATTTAATCAAGACACATGGATCAATAAAAATAAGAGTCTTCCTGTGAACAATGGACTACAAGATAGAGGATTCAGTAAATTTATCCATTTCAGTTAACATGGTTGAAATCCACAAGGCTATGATATGGATAGGGCCTGGGTTCATGATTTAAAAGTGATCTCAAAGAAGTGGGTCTTTAGGAGGGACTTGAATATGGACAGGGAGGCAGCCTGATGCACCACCTCAGGCTTACAGTGCTTATGCTTGCCACCAAGCATACGGTGCAGCAAGGTGGAAAGCACAGAGTCGAGAGTTGGCGATGGAGGAGAAGGGCACAGATAAGACCATCTTGCCTGATGAACAGAGGTCATGACTAGAGGGAGATAAGAGAGGAGAAGTACTGAGGAGCTTCAGAGTGAAGACACTTGTAGGAGAAGCTGGAACTGTATGGGGAAGCAGATAGGGAGGCAGTGTAGTGACTTGAGGGGTTACGTGGTCACAATGGTATGCAAGGAAGGTGAGTCTTGCAGCTGAATTTTGAATAGACTAGTGAGATAAGTGGCTCAGTGCTCCCACTGTGAGAAGCAGGTTGCAGTAGTCTAAGGCCGTTTTTACACAAACGCTCCCACCCACCCCTGGGTGTTCAGGTGGGTGCTGGATAGGTGGGGGCGTTCGTGTAAAAGCTCCGGTGATGGGTGGGGGAATGGATGTCCTCCTGTGTAAACATTACGGGCGGAGGTTTTTTGTGCGTGTGTTCTCCCGGTGCGCACTCATCACCCACACATCTCCACCCACTGAGCCATCCAGAAAACCAGAGGAGACTCAATGGGTGGAAATCGGTGTGCATCCATGTCTGTGTGAAAGGACACTCACCCAGTGTGCAAGTACACCCATCCCCCTTTCCATGTAAAAATGGCCAAAGTGGGATGTGATGAGAGAATGAATTAGGGTTTTAGTAGTGTGTTCAGAGAGGAAGGGATGGATTTTGGCAATATTGCAGAGAAAGGAAACAACATGTTTCTTCTCAAGATCTTGCTGATGATTCTCATTTCAGCCCTAGTTGGAATAGACAGGATCTCTCTCACACACTCACGCATGCAGCTCTGTCCTGCTGTCTGCTCTGACTCTGTGCTTCTGAGGAGTGGGAAGGGGACCAGACATGGAGAAACGTGGTGCTCACTTAATATGAGCATCAGTCTGCTCCATTTCCAGGTTCATAATGTGTCCTTGCTGTTTACATGCAGTCATTTAGGTGGACATTTTTATTTCCTCTTTCTCAGTAAGCATGCAGTGATCTCCATGTAATCCCTATAGTAGCCAAACTTATACCACTTTGGCACTGGTGTGTAAAAAGAGTGCACAAGCTGCTATAAGATATTTTAGGATTTCTGTGGTCATATCTGTGCCAAATTGTGAATTTAGTTTGTGACTTCAGTGGGCTCTTCTGAAAAGGGTTATCGCCTCCATCTGGGTGGCGACTTGGAGTGTGGGCCAAAGTGGCTGCCATACCCCCTTTTCGATATAACCCTGCCCCCTGTGGAACGTTGTGATGTGCCAATGCTCCTCTGCAGGGGATGGCCATGTCAAAAAGGGGATGAGAGAGTCCCTAAACCCCACCTCCTTTCTGATGTGGACATGTAAGTTGGCACCTCTCATTGAAATGACCCTAATGCTCTCATAGGTCAAAATGGGAGTGTTAGGTTCATTTCCGTGAGATGCAGGGAAAACCCAGGCAGTGGGTGGGGCCAGAACCTTCAGGTTGAAGAGGGACAGAACTCTGCAGAAGAACATGCCCCTGGAAGCTGCCCTCAGGATCAGCAGTGGCCACAGACGTCTGCCACTGTGTCTGAGGCTCCGGCTGGGACCCCTTTCCCAGGGAGAAAACCCCAGCTGAGACAGTCATGGCTGCAAGACTCCTTGCTGTTGCTGCTGCGGGGTGTGTGTGTGTGTGTATGCTACTGTTGCTTTGCTGTTTGTGAGGGAGGAAGCCAAAAAGACGCTCCTGCTTTTGAAAGCTCTTATTATTCCAGGTCGACCCTTCTGACCCAGAGAAATAAGTGCTTTACTCAGAGCCTCTGAGATAAAGTTTGGAATTTCTGGGTCAAGCCCAGAGAGCTGGTAACTATGCGTGTGAGTTGAAACACACTGGTTTGGGTTGGTGACCCTGCTTTAGCCTTAATTTATCCATTGCAGACCTCGCTAAGTGTTTAACAACCTTTAAACCTGCGGAGTTTTGGTATATGGCTTGGTACTCAGCTGACTTATCTTAGAAGTTCCTTCAACTTATGTCTAGGCAGTACTAAATAGCACTACCAAAATGAACAAAATACTGAAAACAAATAATCTAAATAGGTGAAACAAATATCCAAAGTAACAGATAAGCAAACTTTGTTTTGCACACCAAATGTAATCTGGATATATGAATTATATTTGTGAATGCAAGATGGCATGTTTGTTTCAGCTCTAGGGCTTTGTGTTTGATCATGTAACACAGAGTTTTGTATATATAAATAAGCATAGGCATGAAAAATTGTAAGCACAATTGGGAGCGTTTTCACCTTTTATCACTTTCCCCCTCTCTAGGTCTAATTGGCTTATTTATTTATTTATTTAAAAAGTTATTCTCACCAGGTAGTTCAAAGCAGCATAGCAATTATAATGCAACTTGGAACATGACTATGGAATACATACTATCCAGTTTCCCCAACTTGCCTTCCCATCTTTGTAAGTTCTCTTACTTTCACTTGCAGCCAGATCTGGTGATGTACCAGGTATTTGCAGTCAATAGATAAAGTATTGCAGTATGACTTCAAAGGTACAGAGGCTGTGTGTAATACATGGTAACTTTTTTTCTGAACATGGTCTTAACTGTCTTGTAACAGTTTGACCAGCTTTCTGTCCTACTGCCTCCTCCTTGGGCATTATGAACAAAGGTACCCCTTAGTCTACTGTGGGGGTGCGTAAAGTTCCCTACCTCAAAGTTTGCCCACTTCAGTCTATTGGTCAGTTGTTTAATTGTCTTTAAAGTCCCCAATCTAGCAGAATATAGCTGTACCAAAATTTTGTACCAGTTCCACGAAAATTCAGAGCCTTGACTTTTATGAAAGCCTCCGAGGCTTTCTATCTTACACGCTGATGGTTATTTTAAAATTTATTTATTTATTTATTACAGCTGGTCATTACTCCTCTTCTGCAGTTACTTAGACCTGTACCTGCCTCACATCTTTGGAGTACTAGTATATTGTTTTTCTTGCTGTGTTACATTATTGTTCAACCAGCTTTGGCCTTAGGCATCTGTTCATTCTCAAGATTTTGAAATTGTGGTGTTTCTACCAGTTTCATGTGCATTCCCATGGATTCAAAGAATATGAATCCATTATTAAAGGGGATTTACAGGTAACCTAATATGATGATATAGGTAATTAAGAGTTCTGTAGAATCCTGCTGCATATGGGCATTCTGCCAATGGGAGATGGCTCGCAAATAGGTGATATAAAGCAGCAGCTATTGCTGTTCCCTATCCCACATCATTGATCCCCCCCTCCCCCCACAAACCCCCACATTTGATCTTGTTTTGCTAAAGTTGAATTAAGTTTGCTATCTGGTTGCTATCAACTTAAATTTCTAGCAAAAAATAACTGGTCATCACCAAGAACAGAGTCTTTTGATTTTTAAAAGATTTTGTTAGCTATAGTGGCTCAGCAGCCCCTCCAGCATGTAGTAGTAATAATAATAATAAAAATTATTTATGGCAACAGCCAAATACAGCATAAAATAAATACATTATATAACATAAAAGCATCAGAGAATACAATACTCAGTAAAACCAAGCAAAATCAAACCTTTTTTGTGAAAAGTTTGCGCAATTTCTGAATTTCACAAATATATTTAGTCAAAGCAGAAAGACCAGTGATTGTTTCATTTTGGAGTATCCAGATCGTTTTTTCAAATAGATAAAAAATGGGAACCTCTTCTACAAGAGGAAAAAGGAACTTCTCCCTTGGTGTCTGATATAAGGGGCAAACCCATTGGAGGTGTACTGTATCTTCTACCTCCTATAGAGCATGGACATAATCTCTTTGAATAAGGAATGTTTTCTCATCTTCCTTCCTGAACCCTGGTATCCAGTTGGCCCAGCTGGTGTTTAGTTAGAGCCTCCCTGTGAACAAATTGAGTGATCACTGAGAGGTATCTTGGCTGTGTGTTATCAATATGAATATGCTGATAAAATGGCATATGTCTATAACTTAACTAGCCATTGCAAGATCATTCTGTGCTGAGATATCCAGGAAATGTTCAATTATAAGAGGTTTCTTATTTGTAAGAGGAATTGGCTGTCTCTCAAACATGAGATAACCTAATCCTACTTTTTCGAGTGATGTTGCAACACCCTGGCTCCATGTCCCTGGGCAAATATCTGGAGTGCTCATCACAATTAAGGCCTGCTTGGGTAATCTAACTGGGGAAAGAGGTCTGAGTTTTAAGCAGTATAGAGCTGGTTTAAGTCTAGCTCTAGTGGCAATATTTACAGTACCTGTTTCAACCCTGACTGACTACAAAATGTAGTGTACTTTTTTTTTGTACTGCCAGCGTCTTCTGGAGGAACCCTCCAGCATGTAGTCATATAGAGCACTGTGTGCATAAGAGTTTGAAGTCAGCAGGAGAAAACTTAAAACATTTGAAGCTTAGAGTAAAACTAAATATGGGTGTTTAAGAGGAAGGGAGAAGACTATTTCAAACTGCTTGCTATCCTACACAAATTGCTTTTAATCCAGATGCTCTGCTTTAGAGGCAAATCTCAAACACTAACCTGTCTAATTCTGTTTTTTCTTCCCCTTATCTGTTGCTGTATAAAATGAGATCCTATATTCTACCCAACAATGCAGGAATAGCTTAAGTCTAAACCTCTTCAAAGGGTGTGCGTGCATGCCTATTTCTGCATGTTTCCTTGTGACCTTGCCCTAAATGTGGGAGCTCATTTCCCGACAAGTTAATGAAGTGGAATGCTTTTTAAAAATCTGTATCAATAATAATTCACTTGTTGAGTGAACCTCCAACACTGTGTGCTAGTTACTTGGTCCCATTCATTTCAAGAGCAACTAGCATTTGTACTGACGGCCAGGATGCACATCTGCTGGAGTACTGCACTGCTTTGTATGAAAAACTGAATTTCATTACTTATGTCTTGCAGCAGCAAGCTACCATTTGAACAAGGTTTATGGAGCGCTGAGCTGCAGGCAATTTTATTTCAAATATGTTGCTCACTTAAACATTTTATTCAAAAAGCTTACTGAAGATTTCTTTAAAATATTTCTCTTTTAGGATAGTCCACAGAAGTATGTTGTGAAGAACTATTTCTACTACTACCTGTTCAGATTTTCCGCTGCCATGGGGCAAGAGACTTTCTACATTACATTCCTTCCATTTACCTATTGGAATTTTGACTACTATGTATCTAGGAGGCTGATAGTCATGTGGTCTGTAAGTATTGCTGTGGTTATTAAAACTTGCCTCTACTATTGCGGCATGATGCTAGTTTCAGGATTCTGACTTTCATGTGCGTGAGTGAATTTCTAGCTATATACCATTTAAAAATTTCTAGCAAAAACTAAAGTGAGAATATTTTTCTTCCAGAAGCACAAAGGTAACTTTTCAAACTAACTTTCAATACACATCACAATTGTACTACTCTGATCTTCCAGGACATGGATTTTCAACCAGGAGGAGAGGTGAACTACAATCCATAAGAAAAGTATATGGTGTGTGCGCACATACGTGTAGTGGTGATGAAGGTTCTAAAGTACAGCAAAACCTGGGTTTAACGTGTGTCATTATAGTGTAAATTTAGTTATAATGTGGTGTGTAGCGATTCCCAATGTGTCATCAAAAATGCAGTACATCTTGTTTTCCCGTTAAAATCAGTGAGACTGTTAAGTGCATTCAAAGTCACAAGATTTAAAACAGTAAACAAAACAAAAAACTGGAAGGAGCCATTTATTTCTTCACTGATCTTCCAGTTTGGAAAGGATTTCTCTCTTTAAATATTTTTGTAACCTAATGTTTAAGGTACTTGTATCTAATGTACTCATTTTACAAGTAAACTCATGTTTATTCCACACTGCCACTGCTGAAAACCAAATTCAGGTGCTTCTCATGCTTAAACATTTCCTCTTGGAAACTCGTGAAAAATACAATGTTGTTGGTCTTGTGGGGTAGATTTTTACCTCGGTCCTATGGCATATAAATTGCTCGAATGTGTAAACTAACATAAAATGTGATGGGGTATGTGTCTCTGGGTGTTTTCAGACGTGATGGGACAGCTTCGCCCCGTCACGGAAACAACCCTGAGATTCCCTGCCAGGATCACTCCAGCATGACCAACAGACGTGTCGGCTGATCCCGGCGGGGAATCAGGGAGGGGGCGGGGCTGCACGGTGCAATGTGCGGCTGCACGGTGCAATGTGTGGCTGCACGGCCCTGCCCCCTCACGCTCCCCCGCCGCCCACCCTCTGGGGAGATGGGCGAGCGCTGTGGCCAATGAGGCCGCGGCGCCCGCCCGATTTGACCACGGCCCGGAATCCCGCCGGGGATTCCAGGCCGTGGTCACCAGCCAGACGTGACTTTTTGTTGGATCCCGCTGGGGATCTCTTTGATCACGCTTTCAGGGATTGTCCGGCAGGGAGCCCCGGAAGCGTGGTTGAAATTGACTCCATGTGGGAATTGACTGTGGTGAACATCTGGTGGCTGCCTAACAGACGTTCAGAGCGCTTTGACCCCATGTGGGTATTGACAGGGGTTCACTGTGATCTCGTAACGTCTGAAAATACCCTATCCTAGGCTAGGGTATAAATCTACCCCGTGGTAAAACGAATTAGGGTATGTTTCTACCCCAGGGCTTATTTGTTCACATTAAAAAAATAAAATAAAAGGTTAATGGTAACCGACTTTGCTTTGGGGATATTGTGTACCTGTGTGCTGATGACAATGTCCTAAAAGGGTAAAGTTGGAGAGTCACTATCTTGTGACTTATTGCAAGAGAAATATTCCCACCCTGGGTGCACATCCCAAGAGTCCTGATGAGGGTTCCAGTAATAGTCATTGAGGTCACTAGGTCCATTGCTTCAGTGGCTTTTCACAGGTGTACCTGCCTGGCCTTATTTCAAACTTGGCAAAGGTTTCTGCTGTGTTATAGTGGGAATGGAGTCCAGCACATTCTTAGCTTTTCAGAACAAGGAGGAATTAGAGTAAAATCTTCCCTAGTCACTAAAGTAATCTAATCTAATTGGCTACATGGAGGGAAGAGGCCTGAGTAAAAAAAGAGCGTTGATTTTTTGTAAAAATGAGTGCCCCAGTTTTACATAGGTTGGGGCACAATGTATTTTTAAAAAATAGTGCACAATACATACATGCTCTAAATCCTTCTGTGCTTCACTGAGATGAACAGACTTGTGTGTATGTGTAGCAGTGACCTCCGCTGTGACAGGAGAGATGGTTCTCTCATTTGAGCCAGATGGAGAAGTTATTCTGATAGGCTGGCTTATGATCGGATTCTCACTGTTGCTGCAGTGCATGTGCTTTTGTAGGTGGCAATGATTATAGTATGTTAATGTACATAGGTCAGTACAGCAAAAGGGACTTTTGAGAGAAGGCACCATTATGGGTGGCAGCACTGGCTGTTCACATTTGGAATTTTTAAACTATTCAAGATGTAATACTTAGTCTTTTACAGTATAACTTTAGTATAACCCCATTAGAGCATGGAAAAAGACTGTTTCAGGGTGTAACTATAAGAGGGTTAGACAATTTGGGTTTGATTTCATTCAAAATAATACACCAGTTTAAATTGAACATCAACACATTTAATAAAGATTACCTTACACAACAGTTAAATAAATGGTAAAAAAATGAAGAAAAATCTACTTGTATGCTGAGTGAATACAGTTCTTTAATTACATATTTGTTCTCTTTATTGAAATCCATTACAGATTTTCTTTTTTTCATCTCCTATATCAGTCTTGTTAATCAGTGCCAAAAATGTAGGTTGAATCAGGGTCAGTCCTGCCCAAAATGTTGTATTAAGGGTCAATCCTGCTAGAGGATTCATTATAGGTCAGCTAGTAGTGTATCTGGATTGTCGGAAGATGTTTGATAAGGTTCTTCACAAGAGACTCTTGAGGAAATGAAATAGCGTCCTACTGTGGATTGGTCACTGGTTAAAGGATAGGAAACAAAGAGTAGGACCAAATGGTTGGTTTTCACAATGGAGAGAAGTAAATACTGGAGTTCCCCAGGAATCTATGCTTCACTATCTCATTTTCATTTATTATTATTATTATTATTATAAATTTGTACCCCGCCCCTCCTGCGAACAGCCCGGGGCGGCTTCCAACAATAAAAACAATAAAATAAAATACAATTTAAAATCAACAATAACAATATAAATTATTAAAACAGGGCTCCGGGCCTTCATAATATATAAATAGATAATAAATAATAAATCAGGTGGGGGAGCTAAAAAACCCTTATCCCGCCCTCCCCAAAGGCCTGGGCAAACAGCCAGGTTTTACAACTTTGCCGGAATGTCAACAGGCTGGAGGCCAGGCGAACTTCCTCCGGAAGGGAGTTCCAAAAGGCGCGGCCCGGCCACCGAGAATGCCCTCTCCATTTAGATGCTGGTGTTTAATATATTTACTAACGAGCTGAAAAAGGGAGTAAAAAATGAGGTGATTAAATCTGCAGGTGACACAAAGTTATTCAAGGTAGTTAAAACCCAAGTGTACTGTGAAGAATTGCAGGAGGAACTGGCAAAACTGGGTGACTGGGCATTAAATGGGAGATTAAATTTAAATGTTGACAAGTACAAAGTGATCCACATAGGAAAAAATAACCCAAACTATATGTACACAATGCTGGGTTGTAAATTATGGGTTACCACTTGGGAAAAGGATCTGGGAGTCCTGGTGGACAATACATTGAAATCCTCAGCTCAATGTGTAGCGGCAGCCGAAAGAACAAACAAGATCTTAGGAATTATTCGGAAAGGGATAGAGAATAAAACTGAAAATATCGTAATTCCTCTGTATAAATATCTGGTGTGACAGCATCTTGAATATTGTATGCAGTTCTGGTCACCCCATCTCAAAAAAGAGATAGTAGAACTAGAAAAAGTGCAGAGAAGGGCAACAAAAATGATCAAGGGTATGGAACGACTCCAGTATGAAGAGAAGCTTGAATGGTTGGGGCTCCTCAGCTTGAGGAAAAGACAACTTAGTGGGGCTATGTTAGAGGTTTATAAAGTCATGAGTGGCGTGGAATGAGTACATAGAGAACTGTTATTTACCCTCTT
This sequence comes from Sphenodon punctatus, assembly GCA_003113815.1. Taxonomy (NCBI): domain Eukaryota; kingdom Metazoa; phylum Chordata; class Lepidosauria; order Sphenodontia; family Sphenodontidae; genus Sphenodon; species Sphenodon punctatus. The sequence continues at coordinate 1,678,599 of QEPC01014158.1, read as the reverse complement.
AAATAGTACCAGAACTAGGGGACATGCCATAAAGCTTAACTGCTAGCAGATTTTAAACAAATCGGAGAAAGTATTTTTTCACTCAGCACACAATTGTGGAATTTGTTCCCAGAGGATGTGGTCAAGACCAGTAGTATAGCTGGGTTTAAAAAAGGATTGGATATGTTCTTGGAGAGTAGTTCTATTAACATCTATTAGCCAAGTAGGTTTAGGGGTCGTAACGTCTTGCTGTCAGGAGCTGGGAGTGAACACCAGGGAATGGATCGCCCATTGGTAACAGCTGGGTACTTCTCCTAAGTGACTGAGATCGGCCACTGTCAGAGACAGGATGCTAGTCTCTATGGACCATTGGTCTGACCCAGTATGGCACTTACGGTCTTATAGAATGGTCTCCCCGACTCTCTCTTCTAGTGGTAGGGGATGTAGCTGCACCAGAGAATGTGGGGCCCCCTGTCCCTATCATAACTCCACCCTTGGGAGTAATTGGATACAAGGTTTGGATACTTCTTTTGGTACCTGTGTTGGGAAAACAAAGTTCTACAAAGAAGTTAATAAAAATGAATAAGTTTGGACTAACTGCTAAGTAAGTACACAGTAACTGGACTCTAAAATAAATAGAAAATGGCCCACAGGTAAAAGAGGTGATACCTGCTAGATGTTAAACACCAAACATTATTGTATAGTTTCATGGCTAAAGCAGGTAATGCCTGTCAGGTATCCTGAGTGCCAAGATTCAAATGCTGCTGAGCAGGCTACTGGTCTGCTCTCCTTTTAAAGAAAAACCCGCCCTATTAATAATGCCACTGTCTCATGAGAACTGAAAATTGCAGCAGTTTCAATTTGAAGGAAGGACCAGGTGAGGGAGACCTTTTATTACGTTCTCTGCTCAGTTGCCTATTAAAAGTGAAAAGAAACCAAAAACAATTAGAAAAGCATTTGTGAAAGCAGCGGTATTATACAGCTTTTCTGACTGGTCCACTTATAAACAACCAGTTTTCCCTAGATGATGAACCAAGTATAAATTAATAAAATGTAGCCCAAAGGTTTTTTTTATCTATTACCTTAGTTTACCGATTTTCTATGCATTTTCCCCTCTTAGTTAATTTCTACACCTGCTATCTAGGAGTTTGAAATTTGCAGAAGCTTGGGCACTGGGAAAAACAGTCAGTGTCCCTGGGTAGCGTAAGTTGGAATAGAGAGATTGTATGACTTTCAGAACTGTTTATGGATTGTACCAGTTGGAGACACCAGTGACTTTGCACTGCAGGGAATCATACTGAACAGTTGAGTGCCCAAATTGTACTATTAGGGCAAGTTTGCTCAAGAATTCTGTACTGTTCTCATTTGCTTTGCCATCTTTCATGTCATTTTTGAGTCTGACTCGAATGTAGTGGGTTGGGCCATTCTGCAGTGATGTCAAGAAATAAAATCCTTTTTAAGCACTCGCCAGTGAAGTATCCAGGTCTCACTTGTAATGTGTTTCCTTGCATGACTCAAAATTGTACATTTTAGGAAGTAAGTAATTTTGAAAATCCCACCAAGCAGTGTGCGTTTGGCTTGAATGGTAGTTACCTAACTTTTTTAACTTGCACAAGGTTTTGAAAACGTTAGTAGTCTTTTGTAGAAACTGTCTTTGCTTTGTGTTTAGTTTTGGAAATGTTCAGACACAAAATCAGTGAAGCTTTTTGAATATTGCTGAGAGGCAGTTGTATTTGGAAAGAATTAGCGCAGAAATGCCTGGAAAGCATAGTATCCTATGACAATGAAACTGTAAAATCCGTAGTGGCTGGGTGATCACCTGGCTCTTAGCACCCAGAGTACCCAGCTTGAGGTACCCAGTATTGTGTGTATAGTGCGGGGGCCTGTGGGCAGCTGCAAGCTGTGTTGACTGGAGGAGCCTGCTGCCACTCTGCTTTTCTCTCCCCTTCCCCAGGTACTAACTCCTAGGGTGGGGCCCTGTGGGCAGCTGCAAGCTGTGTTTTTGGTGCTGTATTGACTGGAGGAGCCTGCTGCCCTCTGCTTTTCCCTCCTCTTCCCCAGGTACTAATGTCCAGAGCTGGGCCCTGTGGGCGGCAGCTGCAAGCTGTGTTTGGTGCTGTGGGGACTGGGGCTGTCTGGACTAGAGGAGCCTGCTGCCACTCTGCTTTTCCCTCCCCTTCCCCAGGTACTAACTCCCAGGGTGGGCCCTGTGGGTGCCAGCCCTCGGGACAACACCTAAAGGGTGTCGGCTGTTGGCTGGGGCCATTTGCTGGGATGGGGTGCCCGGGGGCCCTTTTGCATCAGACACCAGGTCTGTCATTGTGCGGCCCATCATTGTTGCTGCTGTTGCCCTGCCGATACTGCTGCTGTTTTAACGTGGTTTTAAGGGGTTTTGGGGGGATGAGGTGGGTGTGGCTTGGGGGTGGGGGGTATGGGGAGTGGGTTAGGGTGGATAGGGCTAACCCCCCTGGTGAGAGGAGGGGAGGCACATCCTGGGGAGGGTTAGGGGGACTTCCTGTAAGAGGGGGAGCCCCAGGGAGGGGATTCCTTGTGAGAGGAGGAATCCCAGGGGGTGCGGAGGAGGGGGGGATGGGAAGGGGTTGTGCCCCCCCGGTGAGATGGGGGGCACCGCCCATATGATGGGGAAGGGTGACTCCCTGTGAGAGAGGGAGTCCTGTGGGGAGGGAAGGGGAGGGAGGTTGGGAGGGGGACTCTGGAGGCAGGGCAAACAGTCGAGGGGTCAGGCTGGAGTGGATGGGAGGCAAGAAATGGCATAGGGGTGGTTATGGGGCGCAGATGGTATGGTCCAGGAGGATGGGTGACTCAGACCCTCAGGGGATTGAGGTCTCTGATAGAGGTTGAGAGAGTCGCCCCCCCCCCCAAGGGTGAGGGAGGGTTAGGGACCAGGGTCTGCCCATAAAGGGTTGATGCTGTTGAACACATGGTCCATCGTGAATAAGGCCCCGGTTATCCGGGACTTGATCTTGGATGGGGCGGCGGACCTTGCGTGGATTACGGAGACCTGGCTGGACGAGGGGGCAGGGTCATCTTTAGCGGACCTCGTTCTGGTCGGGTATGCTGTGCAGCATCTGCCCCGCATGAGGGGCTGGGGGGTGGGGGGGGAGGTGTAGCAATTACTTTTAGGGAGGACTGACCAGTTAGGAGATATCCAGTCCAGGAGATTTCAGGGGTTGAGGCCCTCCATATGGTGTTTGATTTGGGTGGAAGCAAGCTTGGGGTGTTGCTGATATACCGGGGCCCTTCCTGCCCAGTGGCATCCCTTGCCGCTGTAGCAGAGCTGGTCCCGGAGGTGGCGCTGAGCTCCTCCAGGACTTTGGTCCTCGGGGACTTCAACGCCCATGCTGACGCCGGCCTTGTAGGAGCGGAGCGTGAGTTCATGGCCGCCATGGCAACCATGGACTTGTCCCAGGTGATCAACTGCCCGACCCATGTGGGGGGGCTTACCCTCAACCTGGTCTTCTGCTCTGGCCTTGAGGCGGGTGATCCGTTAGTGGGGGATGTGAGGGTCACGCCCTTGTCATGGACGGACCATTATCTCCTACAGGCCAGCTTCTCAGCACACCCCCTCCAGAAGGGGGATGGACCACCCTCAGAGGCTGATGGAAACTCCTCAGAGGTAGGAGACTAGAGTGACGGTGGCGTCAGACTTGCTCTGAATCTGATCGACTTTTCCGTAGGAGTCACTTGTGGTCCTATGTTGAGGCTGTGAGGGCGGCAAAGAAGGAGTTCTTTGCTGTCCTCGTAGTGTCTGCGAAGTTGCGTCCAGCAGAGCTGTTGCGGGTGGTGCGGGGGCTGGTCAGTCCAGCCTCCCTCCTCCTGGATGGGGACTTGTCCCAGGCCCGCTGTGAGGAGTTTGTCACCTACTTTGCAGACAAGATCGCTCAGATCCAGAGTAACTTTGACACTGGATTGGAAGCAGTAAGCGAGGGGCACGAGGCTATGGAGGCCCCGTCTGGTCTATCTTTCTGGGATGAGTTTCAGGAATTGACGCCGGCCGATGCGGTGAATGTCATGGGGTTTGTTAGAGCCATAAGTTGTGAATTAGATCCATGCCCGTCCTGGTTGGTGAAAGCCTCCAGGGAGACTTTGGGGACGGTGCTGGCGAGGGTAGTGAATGCGTCCCTTCGACAGGGGAGGCTGTCGCCCAGTCTCAAGGAGGCTGTGGTGCATCCCCCCCTGCTGAAGAAGCCATCTTTGGATGTGGATGCACTCACCAGCTACCACCCCGTCTCTAATCTTCTCTTTTTAGGGAAGGTTATTGAACGGGCAGTGGCACTGCAGCTCCAGACGAATTTGGATAGCATCGGTTTCCTTGACCCTTTTCATCTGGGTTCCGCCCTGGCTATGGTATGGAGACGGCGTTGGTGGCCTTGGTGGATGATCTCCACCAGGAGATGGACGCAGGATGTTCGACCTTTTTGATCCTGCTAGATCTCTCGGCCGCTTTTGATACCGTGGACCATGGGCTGCTGTTGAGATGGCTGCGAGACTTGGGGGGTCTGGACGGGACTGTCCTTTGATGGTTCCGCTCGTTTCTCTTGGGTAGAAGCCAGCGGGTGGTGCTGGGGGCTGAAACATCTAGCCTCCGGTCCTTGACCTGCGGTGTTCTGCAGGGTTCTAGTCTGTCTCCACTGTTGTTTAATGTGTATATGCAGCCCCTGGGGGAGATCGTGAGAGGGTTCGGGGTGCGATGTCAGCAATATGCTGATGATACTCAGCTGTACTTCTCGTTTTCAACTGACCCAGGTCCTGCTGTCTCATTACTTTCCCGATGTTTGGAGGCCGTAGCGGATTGGATGCGGCAGAGCAGACTGAAGCTCAATCCTGATAAGATGGAGGTGATGGTGGTGGGAAGGGCGGGGGAGGTGCTTGGCCCCCCGATGGAGGGGTTCGCCTGCCTGTTGCTCTTCAGGTTCGGAGTCTGGGGGTGGTTTTGGAATCGGGCCTCCGTCTGGATCAGCAGGTGGAGGCGATGGCTAAAGCCGCCTTTCGCCAGCTGTATCTGGTATGGAGTCTTTGACCTTACCTCTCTGGGCCTGATCTAGCCACTCTCATCCATGCCTTCAACACCTCGAGGCTAGACTACTGTAATGCGCTCTACGTGGGACTTCCCTTGTTTCTGGTTCAGAGGCTGCAGCTAGTGCAGAATGCGGCGGCACGTCTTCTGACAGGGACGGGGCAGCATGAGCACATAACACTGGTGCTCCGCACTCTGCACTGGCTACCTATAGCATACCGAGCCAGATCCAAGGTGTTAGTATCGATTTACAGAGCCCTGCACGGTCTGGGCCCCTCATATCTTGGGGACCGCCTTGCCCTCCACGTCTCAAAGCGATCCTTTTGGTCCACTGGGGACGCCTTTCTGGAGGTCCCCCATGTAAGATGGGGGGCCCACAATGGAGAGGGCGTTCTTGGTGGCCGGGCCGCGGTCATGGAATTCCCTCCCGGAGGGAGCTCGCCTGGCCCCGGGTCTTTTGGCCTTTCAATGTGTCTGTAAGACTTGGCTGTTCGCCCAGGTCTTCGGAGGGGAGGGGAGGGTGGGGTAGGGGGCAGGGGTGGGAGGGTAGGGTAGGGAGGGGAACATTTGGGGGGGTAGTTTTAATTATTCTTATTGTTGTTTTTATGTATTGTATTGTTTTAACGGTTGTGAGCCACCCCGAGATGCCGTAGGCATGAGCGGGTGGCCAATAAATATAAATAAATAAATTGTTGCAAAAGGCAAACAGCACACATTTTTGTTTTGAAAATGTTTGTGTGTCCTAAATTGAACACCCAAATTTTCTGCAGAGATTCTCCAAGCCTATATTTCTGTTTGCAAAAGCTTTTTGTAGTTGTCCCTGTGGGTTAATGATTCTTCATTCAGAAGTACTGGAGCATGGCAACGTAGTAATCTATACAAATTCCCATTATGAGGAATACAGTTGGACATGAGCAGTCTTTTCCCCTTTTGAATTTTGGTTGCAAATAGAATTAATCTGGATCTGGTTAAAGATTAATTTAGGATTCCAAGAGGATTTGCTGCAAACAAAAATATTTGGTCATTTTGTTTCCCCCACCTCAATCTCCATTCCTAATTCAAAGTCTGTGGTGAATAGATGAAATAAAGTTATCTCTCTGGAACGACTACTATCATAATCTGAAAAATGACTGACTCACTTGATGACTGGAAATATGCGCATGCATTTTCCCCATAGAATCCAGTCCCATCTGTCTTCCCCCTTTGATTAAATGCAATCTAAATCCATGTAGTTAGAGACCAGCTCCGTGTTATTCTTCCTTTAATTTTTCATGCAGGTGGCTAGAAACAAGACTTTTAAGGGTTGTTTAATGTAGAAGTTGTTTGTAATACAGGGTTCCCAAAGACCAGATATTTCAAGAACCGTGTTGAGTTTGATGGACTGGAAATCCTACTAAGCTCAAATTCCATTCCATGCAATCTTTAACAGATTAATTATTGACCTGTCTCTAACCTTCCCTTTTTATTGAATGAGTGGTTGCCCAACAGCTCCAGGCTCATCTCGATGCTAGTGGATTCCTGGACTTGTTTCAGTCAGGTTTTTGTCCTGGGTACAGCACAGAGACTGTGCTTGTGGCCTTGGTAGATGATCTGGACCCTGAGATGGACAGGGAGAATTCTACCCTGTTGATCTTGTTGGATACTTCAGTGGCTTTTGATACAGTTGATCATGAGGTGTTGACACAACTGTGGGACTTGGTGTGGATGCACGGGACCACTCTTGAGTGGTTCCGTTCTTCCTGTCGGGGAGCTCCCAGCAGGTGGTGATGGGAGATGGTTCATCTTCTCCTCGGGACCTCCCTTGTGGAGTTCCATATGGGTCTAGTCCATCTTCCCTCTTGTTGAATGTGTATCTGAGACTACTGGGTGAGATCATTTGGCAGTTTGGAGCGAGGTGTCATCAAAATGCTGATGACATTCAGTTCTACTTTTCTTTTTCATCCAAACCAGGTCCTGCAGTTTCTGTGCTTACCCAATGCCTGGCTGCTGTCAGGAACTGGATGAGGGTGAGCTGATTGAAGCTGAATCCTGAGAAGACTGAAATGATGATGGTTGGCCAGCCTTGTGACATGGAGGGGATTAGGACTCTTGTTATTGATGGGGTCTGGCCCCCTCTGGTCAGTCAGGTTCATAGCCTTGGAATGCTTTTGGATCCCTCACTATGGCTGGAATATTGGGTTGTGGTTGTGGCCAGGAGCACTTTTAACCAATTCCCATCTGGTGAGGAGGCTGTGGTCTTTTCTCTCTGACTTGGATCTGACCACTGTCATCCATGTGTTCATCACCTCTAGATTACTGCAGTGCGCTCTATGTGGGGTTGCCCTTGAGGACTGTTCGGAAGCTGCAGCTGGTGCAGAATAAGGCAACTTCCCTCCTTTCAGGCACAAGTCGCTGGGAGCACGACACTGGGGCTCCAAAGTCTGCACTGGCTCCCTATAGCTTTCTGGGCACAATTCAAGCTGCTGTTTTTGACCTTTTAAAGTCCTGAGCAGTCTCTGCCCCATGTATCTGAAAGACCGCCTGTCCTACCATGTTCCATTGCCACTGGGTGTCTTTAGACATAACGCTGTTCAGTGTTCTGTAGCACAGTGTCCTACCATTACAGTGTTTAGACATACTGTCAACACAGTGTTCACCCCAAATACTGGAAGTGAACAGCTGCCAGGACTTGACAGTTTAATCAGTGTTTAGGGTGAACACTGTGTTGACGGTAGAGGTGGGACCCCAGGCCCATTACCGGCTACCGGATTTACCGGTTACCGGTTCTCTAAAAACCGGATTCCCGGATTAAATCCGGTATGCCGGTACCGGATTTATTTCATTGATTTCAATGGGGCGCTGTGTCCCCATTGAAATCAATGAATTCCTTCCCCCTCCC